>JBAMJR010000163.1:5430000-5667500 GCA_038501785.1 Myoxocephalus aenaeus
AAAACTCAACGGAGTCCAACGGCGAGTATTGCAAAAATGTTGCGTCGGCGCCGGGGTGTGTGTTTGGGAAACTGTCGAAGCGAGACGGCGGCGGCGGCGGAGAGAGGGTGAACGTCCGGAGGAAAGGCTCGCTGTCGCCGTCCTCCTCCTCGCTGGACTCGGAGGCCGAGAGCTCCTCGCCCTCGGGCTCCTCGCTGCAAATCGATAATTTGAACGTCGCAGAGGAGGCCAGCCGGTTCCTCCACTACGGCGAGCACGAGCTGAACGAGAGCAACCTCAGGCAGCAGCGGCAGTGTCCTCCTCCTCCTCCTCCTCCTGCTGCGCCGCTCCACGCCGCTCAGCAACACTGTCGCAGCATGCAACAGCCCGGCGGCCACACCCCCGCCGGGACGAAAGCCCACCAGCATGGGACCAGCAAGCACCACCAGTCCCACCACCACCACCACCACCACCACTCCCAGTCCCAGTCGTCCGGCCGCAGGAGGCACCTGAGCAGAGCCAACACGTTCCACGGCCTCAACCCGCTGCTGTCCCCCGGCTGCAATGGCCACCACGTAGACTCCTGCTGTAGCCTGTGGAAATCCAGGCGGTACAGCCCTGGCATTAATGGGTGAGAGTATAGAAGATGGTGCTTTTTAAAAATGGATGTTCAATGGGGACTTTTGGGGGTTCTTCCACCAGGTCACCTCAACAAAATGAGCAGTGGTTTAATGCTCACTGTGGATATTTGGCATCCAGATTCAACATTTGCATGTGTTAAATATGGATGACACGCATTCAGTTATTCTCTGTATGTTGTACAACATAATTGTGACTCTATACCTGAAGCTATGTGTTTTCTCCACTCAAACTACGGCTGTAATTGACCTATCTACTTGACTTTATGTGTTTGTCAGTCATATTTTCTTCTTCTTTTCCCCCTACCAAGCGAAGTAGTTTGCTAAATAAGTTAACTTAAGTTACTGTGTGCATGGATGTATTTGAGGCCCAAATCAATGATTTATTTCCCAGTGCTTCAAACATTTCCTTCTGTGTTCCCACCAGAAGGCTCAGGCCTAGTCCATGCTTCTTTTATTAATGTATCTCTCACACATCCAGCAACTCTGTACTCAGTCCATGACCCCCAGGTGTCCCGTCTGCCTTGAACCCTTTTTTTTTTTTTTTTTTTTTTTTTTTAACAGTCTCCATGAAGAAATCGTGGACTTTTTCAACTTCATGTCGCCGCGCCCGGAGGAGGAGGCCATGAGGAGAGCGGTGGTGAACAGAATAGAAAGCGTCATCAAGGACATGTGGCCCACAGCGCGGGTGAGTGTCGGTGGGCTTGGGACAGTAGCTCAAGCTGTGGGAGCCGTACGCTCCTCTGGGCTTCACAGTAGGTAGGACTGGGGCCTGTCTTGAGATTACTCTTCTTCTTCTTCTTCCTCTTCTTCCTCTTTTTTCAGTGGACTGTGAGCTGTGTCTAATCTTTTCTTCTTCTGATTAACAAAAAAAAAAAGACTAATCTGAGTTGCTGCATCCAGTCTTGAGCTCTAAACCTCCTTCACCAAAGTTGGACGAGCGTGTAGTTATTCATGGTGCTTAAATTCATGAGTTCTTTATGGCAACAGTAAAATAGATCAGTGGTTTTCAACCTTTTTTGAGCCGCGGCACATTTTCTACAATTTAAAAAAAGTTACAAAATGTCACATTGTAGCATACTACAGCATATATGGTAGATAATTATTGCGCTACCTACTGGCATGGAAGAGTATTTCATTACTAGGCCAGCCACTATATTGCAGGCGCACACGCTCAACAATGGCATATTATTTGCAGCAACTAAAATAATAATTTTTTGGACTGATGAAGTGAAATTGGACATTTTCCCACGGCACAGTGGTTTAAAATCACTGAAATAGATGATTTGACTTAACGCTTGGCGGTGTAGTAGTGGACTGCTTTATGTTGAGATGGAGACATAATATTGCCGTTGAATAGATAGATGTATACTTTATTCATCCCCAGGGGGAAATTTGTTTGTTGCAGCAGCAAGCAAAGTTACAGAGTAAACCTAAACATATTAAATATGAAGTATAAATAGGGACTTTTCCCACACCTGTCTAATCAGACTAAGAATGGGACTCAGTCGAGGGCCATTGTATTGATTTATTTTAAACGGGTGTACCTGATTTTTAAAATGCCAACTTTTTTTTTGTGGTGGGGTGTAAATTGTTCTCCCTTCTGTCAACACATTAAAATAACCAAGGATCATAGTTTTATAAATCCATTTCAAATATAACAATGCTTTAAAAAATGCCTGGAGTTGCCATTTAACATTTTGTCTTTTTTATTTCCATGTTTTTGATACAGTATTTTCTTTTTGTGTGAAGTGTATTGCTCTGCAAAGCTTGTTTTAAATCCTGATTATTGTGTCTGGTGGTTTAAACGTATCCTGTTTTGGCCACAGCCGAGTTTACACTGCACCTCTAAACAGAGCTAGCCAGATGTACTCATTCTTCACGCCACTTAAAGTAACATTAGTGAATTATTTTCCATTGTATGTTGCCAACAGAATGTTAGACGGAGTTTACTTTGTAAGAAATGCCTTTTTAACATTATAAACATTTTGAGCTAATCATAGCACAGACGAGTCCCACTGGGCCTCACTGTTCTCTAAAGACCCATTTGTGTTACTCTTCCAAGCGACGGTGGTAGAAATGTTTAATGTTTGTCGTGGGCTTTGGTCCCTAAATAGAAAGTGGGTTGTTGACCATGACGAAGTCCATTTTCAGTATGACATGTGTTGCCTCTTGTAGCCACATACAGTATTTAATCTGTAGTATTTTGAGAACTATTTCTGAAGTTACTGATATTTAGAAAGTCCAGAGACATCTACTCAAACCATTTGCTTACTGCTTATGATAAGTGAGGACTTTTAGATCTTTTAATATTATTATTCCTCAAGTTTGACTGTACAGATCAACAGGATAGCCTACAAGTAGAATAGATTATTTAATATGTTGAGATGTTTTTTTTTAATTTTATTCTCTCCTAACCTGTTTGCTTTGGCATGAGGAAGCACAAACACCAGGCAGTAAACTTGCATTGAGCTGTATAGCTAACCTGCCAACACACACAAAGGTCAAACTATTGACTATATACTAAATCTGTAATGGTCACATAATGTTTTAGGACTCAAATCAGGCTTGTATTTATTTGTCTTGTACCCTGCAGGTGGAGATATTTGGCAGCTTCAGCACAGGACTTTATCTTCCGTCAAGGTAATATTTGTTTGTTTTTCTTCTACAGTCTGACCTTTTTTTTGTTTTATGGGCCAGTTTTGAATCGTCTCATTTAAAATGCAAGTTTGCTACTAAAGATACAACCACATTGCTCGAAATTCAGATTTGACTTCTGGTCATGGAGTTTTTGTATAAAGTGTGTTCCTCAGGGCTGTGGTGCAGAGCTGAGCAGTACTGGGAAATGTTGATTTCACATTAGTTGTGCAAATGAGCAGGAAGTTAATATTTTAATCAGCAGTCATTTAAAGGGATTATTTTTTTTTGATTGGGGTGTAAAAAGGCAGCTGTTTAATGCAATGATTGTTTCAACATGAACCCACTTTATTCACTTAAGACTCATTCATTTGGGGGTAAACTCCATGATCAACAGTTTTGATTATGAATGAGGACCATGTCTTTGAGATGTACACATCAAGAACATATTTCCTAAACATTGTTTTCCTATATTAATTATTGAAAGTACCTTGTTGGTGCCTATATTAAAAAAAAAAAAAAAAAAATCTAATCTTTCAATTTCACAATCGCTTGTGCTTGCACAGCCTTTCCTCAAAAGCCTGACATAGTTACACAACATAAAACTAGGCTGTTCATGTTGTGCTTTCAGTGACCTTTGTGTCACTGTGTTCATGGAAAACCTGTAAGAAATGCACTCGTTAAGGTACAAAGTACTTTGTTTCTCTTCTCAGTGACATTGACCTGGTGGTGTTTGGAAACTGGGACCATCCCCCACTGCAGGAACTGGAGCAGGCCCTGAGGAAACACAACGTGGCGGGGCCATATCCCATTAAGGTCCTCGACAAAGCTACTGTAAGTCACCATTTATTATTGTTTTACTTTGAGAACCCACACAGGCGGGTTTAAAACCAATGCTTGGTCCTAACTAATGACTTAACGGAGGAGCTTGTGTCAAGTAGTTCATTATGAATCATGAAAAGTTGATTTTCTTTCTCTTTTTTTTTTTTTTGATTGCTTCCAATTGACTCTTTGACCTCTCCCCCAGGTGCCAATCATCAAGCTTACGGACCATGAAACGGAGGTGAAAGTGGACATCAGCTTCAATGTGGAGACGGCTGTTAAAGCAGCCCAGTTCATCAAAAGCTATCTGAAGGTAAAGCTTTTAACACTCGACCTGTTCAACACAAATGTGGCCTTCTGTCTCATGATCCGTCTTTCTCTCTCTCTCTCGTAGAAGTACACGGTTCTGCCGCCTCTGATCTTTGTCCTGAAGCAGTTCCTGCTGCAGAGGGATCTGAATGAAGTCTTCACTGGAGGGATCAGCTCTTACAGCCTTATTCTAATGGCTATCAGCTTCCTGCAGGTGCACAAGCGCATGCCTGCTACATCGACAAAAAAATGCTCTGTCAACTGATGAAACTAGTCAAAGTAATGATTATTCGTGGTGCTGAAATGTCGTCATTGCGTGATCCGTCGGTAACGAGCGCCGCTTGTTTTTTTTCCCGCTCATCAGTTGCACCCTCGAATCGACACGCGGCGCTCCAACATCAACCTGGGCATCCTGCTGATCGAGTTCTTTGAGCTGTACGGCCGCGACTTCAACTACATGAAGACCGGCATCCGGGTGAAGAATGGAGGCGCTTACCTGTCCAAGGAGGA
This sequence comes from Myoxocephalus aenaeus, assembly GCA_038501785.1. Lineage (NCBI taxonomy): Eukaryota > Metazoa > Chordata > Actinopteri > Perciformes > Cottidae > Myoxocephalus > Myoxocephalus aenaeus. The sequence continues at coordinate 5,434,896 of JBAMJR010000163.1, forward strand.
AACGCTCAAAGCCATAGGGAGCGAGAACAGGCCGTCCATGCTCTGCATAGAAGACCCGATACAGCCAGGTCAGCTTGGGATTTGACCCGATGACTTAATGGAGAGGGGCGTGATTTGAGATGCACATCCATGTAAAGGGGTATGGCTGTGACGTCGATGACGTAGCAAACATTTATCGTCTACAGTTAGTGCATTTACATGGGGGGGGGACATTGTTCAATGAACTGAAGACTAAACAAAGTGGAGAAAAGAAGCAGATGAGGCCGTTTGAGTTCTGGTTGGAGACTCATTGTCTCCATTGTGTCAAGTAATGTTACATTTGAGTAAAATGACACCCAATTAATCTTGCTTTGACTGACAGGCCCCGCCTTGGAAGAGGATCGGATCTCTCTTGTGCCGAGCTGACTCGTGCTGTTTTTACGTTTCACTGGAGTTTAAACGGATTGTTGTCCATATATTGTATTCTCCAAAGTAATCGCCATACGTTTTCTTTTCTTTTTCCCTTGTCACAGGGAACGATGTTGGCAGGAGTTCGTATGGCGTTTTGCAAGTCAAGCAGGTGTTTGACTTTGCCTACATGGTGCTGAGTCACGGCGTGTCTCCTCTCGCTCGCGCTTACCCCAACAAAGACTACGACAGGTCGGCGTCTCCATTCATTACATCATTTCTTTTACTTTTGCATGCTCTTGAGCCCTGGTTCTGATGATGGCATTATGGACGACGCCTCCCAATCTGTGTTGCAGTACTTTAGGACGCATCATCAAAGTCAGCCCGGAGGTGTTGGCCTACAGGGACTGGACCATTAAGAAGTGGGGCGCCAAGCAGCACGCCAAGCTGGAGAACCACGGTAACCTTCTGGGGAAACCTTGGTATCGCGTCTACTTTGTGACATTTAGGGGGGCTTTCACACCTGTGTCCGTGCGGTCTCCATCAAAAAGAGGAAAACAATTCATACATTGTTGCATTTTAATTCTGTTTTTGATTTATAAGCATTATTAGTCATAATTGATCACGTGCTGTCAATTTGTCATAATGCTGACGGGTTGAAGTACATAGTCAGATTTTAAATACAACAGTTTTAACCTATTAATCAGAAGAATATAATATTATATACAGGGGAATTATAAGCTTGCTTCCTGAACAGATTTCACGAACGGCAGATGGATTTATTAGTAAAGTAGCTTGTTAAATATTATGGTATCAAACATCTGCCGCCATAAAATCCTTTTTTTTTTAATTATTTTTTAATTATTTTTTCTCGGAAGTGACATAATAAATATATAACCACCAGCGAATCTGACTGTTGGAACCGGTTCGGTGTGACAGCGCCTTTTTTTTTTTTATTGTGATGTCCAAAAGTCATGTTGTGGTAATAAGCCTGACGTGGAAAAGAAAGCTCAGCATGAGTGTTCTGTTTGGTCCTAGATGTAGAGACCTGTGAGCGGGACCTGGCCCGGCTGAGGCTGGTTTCTGTGGAGGATCAGAGAGACGCTTCCTCGCCCCTCAGTGCCGACTCCCCGTCGCCTTCTCCCGTCTTCCTCCCCAGCCCTCAACACCGCTCCTCGTCATCCTCCGCTTGCTCGCTCTCCTCCTCCTCTGGAAGCGACATAGTAAGGCCAAAGGATGTTTTGTCTATTGAAACATTTACTAGATCAGTGACTCATTAGTTCGCAACTACTTTGGCAACGCATGGAGTTTAACCATCACCAGTTATTTTAAATTCATGCAATCACAAAGGTCTTTGTCAGATTGACGTGATTATAGCAACTGCTGTCAGTTGTTCATAGTTTCTCCTTTTGTGTGTGTGTGTGTGTGTGTGTGTGTGTGTGTGTGTAATCTTTTAAAACTTTGTCTTCTTCCAGGAGTCAGATTCTCCTCCGAGCAGCAATGCTGCTATCCAGCTCCACCCCCTGACCCTGGCCTCAGTCCATTCAGTGCTGCAGATGGCTACTGACCTGAGGGCCACTCATCCAGCAGGCTTCATCCACACCACGCCGCAGGTTGGTGTCATTTCTTTGTTGCCCCCTTCTACAGGTATGACTTTTTTTTTCTTTTCAATTTTAAACGATGTAAAACATATTACAGGCTTCTTACGGTCATGGAAAACCTGGAAAAGTCATGGAATTTTTTTTAAATGGTTATTTCCAGGCCTGGAAAAGTCATGGAAATGTGTTATATTCATGTGTTCATTTACGCTGAGTTTGAAATAATTAATACGCTTTTAAAAGAAAGACGCTCAAAATATAAGCAGGCATACATACAGGCATCTATATAAATGTTTATTCTTTTAATCAAACTATTGTCTCATTCATTTGTGTCATTTAAGGTTTACTGTATGCTTTGGATTCTCATTGTTAGTTTAAATACTACATTTTCTCACTTTTTCATGTTTACACCCAGATGTTTGGTCATGGAAATTTGGTTTAAAGTCGTGGAAATCCATTGGTCAAAATGTGTATGAACCCTGATATTATTGTGGGTATAAAAACTATTGCACAAAACATCCCAAAAACTTGCTCATTGTCATTGCATGTTGTACTTCTTTTTGAATGTTTAGGTCCAGATGTCCCTCCCAGAAACCCTCACCATGTCCTCGCTCGCCGATTGCCAGTTCTACCACGAGAACCCTACGCTCGGCGTCGTGCATCGTCACGTGACGCAAGCGGCCCACGTCTCCCAGCACCCCAACGCCACGAGCCCTCTGCCCAGCCCGCTCCACCAGCTCCACCACCCTCAGATGGGAGGCCACCACACGTACTCCATGCGCTCCAGTTCCCACGGCTCACTCGAGCCGCACAAAGTCGGCTTAAAGCACAACAACCAAGGCGGAGGCCTCCGAGGGCCGGACCCCTCTCACTGTAACTTCAGTCCCCAGCGGCGGTTCGTTCCCCAGGGCCAGAACACGGCACCGGGTTTCAGGAGCCAGCAGCAGCAGTACAACCGAACCACCTGGCGGCGCAGGAAGAGGGACACTCTTCCCGCTCTTAACCAGAGCAGGTGAAAGACGTGTATGATTGGCAATGTGTTTTTTTTTTTTTTTAAAGGCCTCACTGGACCCATCATGAGACGAGGAGCTGTGAAGCTGTTTTTGTTTTCTTGTCGGAGGCTCTCAAAAACACACCTGCTTTTGTCCTGGAACTCACAAGTCGACTCCTGCAGGTGTCGAGTGATTGCTCTCGGCTCGCTCTCGTGCAAAAAGCACCAAGTGCTGCTGCTGCGAGGCTCCTGCAGGGGAAGGAAGACCGGAAGAGGCCTGAAGTCTTAACTGCGCTCGTGCTGTTGATGATGATGATGATGATGATGATGATGATGGTCGTCGGAGGCCCTTCCTCTAAATGTCATGCACACCAGCACGGACTTTGAGTTGGATTACTGATTCCCACACTGGGTCTTGCTCTTCTCCCAGTGTCACGTTGCAGCAGCTAAGGACTCTGGCCGGTTGGCTGAAAAAAAGAAGGTTTGGTCACTTAAACCTTTTTTTACAAAGCAGCATCATGTGCCATAGTACTGACTTTATTATCTAACCTGGTCTCTCTTGAAGTTTTGACTCTTATTGGGCCTTTTTTTTGTTTTGTTTTTTTGGGCTCATCTAGTCTTCTGAATGCAACTCTCCAACGGCGACGGTTATGACTCTGAGTTCTTACCGCTTGGACTATCCTCCACTAATTGTACTCTGGACCGGAGCGAAGAAGCACTACCTTCCTACCTATGCAGCGCGACGCTGACTTGATGTTTTTGGTGTGACGGCACAAAACGGACCTGGTCTCAAGTGCTTAAACTGTGATGACTCGTCTGAATGTACCAAATGTTTCTCTCTCGTGTGTGTGTGTGTGTGTGTGTGTGTGTGTGTGTGTGTGTGTGTGTGTGTGTGTGCGTGTGCGTGTGTGCGTGCGTGTGTGTGTGTGTGTGTTGGTCGGTCATTTGTTCTCTTGTTTTTGTCACCCGAGGGCTTTTCATTTGTTCACATTGGCACTATTCTGTTTTGTTTTTGTGTTGTAAACATTGCCACCTTATTTTATGTATGTTGCGTTCCATGTGCAATAATTGCTTTTAATTTATGTCACATTTTGGTTTTATTTGAGTGGTTGTCCCCACTATCAGTTTGCGCTTTATTTTTTTTATTATTATTTGTCGACAACATTGATCTGTGCAATATATGGATTTAAGGGCTGTGTGTGTGTGTGTGTGTGTGTGTGTGTGTGTGGCTTTCCAGCAGAAGGGGGAGCTATGGCAAAGCAACATGAGAAATGTGCCAAAAATGACATGATTTACCATTGCATTCTGATCACCTATCAAAACCTTTTATCACCACTCCTCATATCACTTCATTTTTTTCTTCTTTTTTTTTTACAGTAGTTAACATTTTATTTGGCTGTATTTCCTCCTCATAGACTGAGGCTGTACTGGAGAAATGCACCTTTTTTTTAGCAGTGTTTCCTCGTGTCATTTCAAAAATAGTTGGTGCTACTTATTACCAGCGAAGCGCATTTTCTGCCTTATATCTCCGTTTTGATTCTGTTAAAGCAACAGGTTAACTGCCTTCTTAAATGACCAAATTTGCCCTTTCTTTCCTGTACGTAGTCATCTTTCTGTTCCACTTTGTTTCTATAAGCACTGCCAGGTTTACTTGGCTTTTATTTTTACAACCTGCTTCCAGTTGTACGTTCCGGGAGTCGACTCCTACCGCAGTCAATGATTGTTAACGTTAACATCATGTCACGTTTATTTTTTTAATTGAAAAGGTCATAATTCTAAAAAGGCAAGAGGTCCTTCCTCTCCCGTATTTATAGTCGGCGTTTCGACACCTCGTGAAACGAGGTGTGAAAGCTACGTAATCTACACGGCAACCCAGAAGGACTTGAGCCGGGGATGTTACTGGAGTTTTGGTTGAGCCATGAACAAAACCAAAATTTGGTGCTGGTCATGTGTTTTTTTTTTAAGAAGTCTGTGATTATTATTGACACCCTGCACACCGATATGTATGATGGACTCTAAGTGACTGTCGGCTTCAAAGCCCTCTAGAGGAACGATCGATGCATTGTTGCATCATAGTGCCACAAACCAAATCCCCAGCTCAGATGTGTGCGGTTAAGGACGGGTTGTTCTGTGTAATTGACTGACATATAGATGTATACCTTGGTTTTTTTTATGTAAGTTTTCTATTTTTTTAATAAACATTTTAAAACTCCATTTCCAGTTTAGCGTGTGTGTGTTTTGCAATGTGTTAAGTCCACTCTTGAGCGGAGAAGTGCATTTTGGCGTCATCTTTTTAGTGACGTGTAAAGTATAAATAATGCTGCTGTTCTGTAGTTTGAGAGGAACTTTCTTTTTAGTTTTTAATGACACACTTTCCAGTTGCTTGTCTCTTGTTTGCACTGAGACGAGAGCGCCCTCAATCATCCGTGTTGTAATTCCTCCCGCTCTCTGATGGGGGCGCTGGTGGATCGCTGCTGGGTGTGTGGGGTGCTTCTCATCCGGCACCTTTTTCCACAATGTCAGCTCTGTGCAGGGAAGTAGAACGTGGCAGAGAAGAGGGCTGCAACAAAATCCTCTGAAAGTTGGTGGCTGGAACGGTGGTCATTTTATTCCAATTAAAACCAAAAGGGGGGAGAAGTCCTTTACGAGGACCCTTTTAGTCTGTCTTGACTCAAACTAGCTGACTAAGGCGGAATTAGATCCAGCCTCCGTGTCCATCCACTTTCTTGGATCCCATCTACATTAATGATTAAAAAGAAGTGATATGTTGGCGCCGGCTACGGTTCATAATGTTGTTAAAAAGCTGGCACTTTGTTCCCGGTGTGTGTGTGTGTGTGTGTGTAATAACCCGATTAGACTGGCGGGGAAGCATTGATCCTGAATTAAAGATACGCAGACACAAATGCTCATGTGACGTGTGCATCCTCAACCTGCAGACTCCAGTCCTGTCGCTGTGCACATGAATAATCCAGTTGCCATTACGCACAGCAGTTGCCTACACACAACATGTTTAGTGTTACAACACTTAGTGTATTTACATGCATGTCTTCTCTCCATGGGAGGACACCTCTGTGTTCAAGGCGCTCACTTTACCGTGTAGTCGACTCTTCTCTTCAACCTAACTGCAGAGGGGACAAATACATCAACAGTATACAAGTTACATTTCATTTAGCTGACGCTTTTATCCAAAGAGACTTAAATTCAACCTTGAGTACAAACTCAGAACAACAACTCAGAACATCAAAAAAGTAAAATTTCTTCAAAGTTAAACTACAAAATGCTATAAGTAAGTGCTACTTTCTTTATTCAAGGTAAAGACAGTTCAGAGTAACAATCTAGTAGACATAATACTGCAGAGAAACCTCTTTAAAGAATGCACTCAGCCAGGATCCAAGTAGTCCAGCAGTCTGAGGTCTCACAGGTAAGAGATGCACGCAGTTCTTTATTTAACAGACCGTTCTTCCAAATACCACTGGCATGAAAAATAAAGTTCTCCTCAGAAAAGGTCAGTCGTTCGTTGCACCTTCAGGCTGTTTGTGGCTGTCTGTCTCCACAATAGAACATTTGCATCTGCGCCTATTCAAGTCCCACGCACGGCCCTCCACAGTGAGCCCTGTGGATGGAATCAGTGTTTGCAAACAGCTTTGTTCCTTTGACAGTTGGACAAAAGGAGGTGTCAGTTAAACCCAAAGTGTTATGATGTCAGGACTCAGACTGACGCTGGAAATAAATGCTGTTTTATTCTCAGTGTCCTCGGTTTCTCCCTCAAGCCATGACGGGTTTAAATGGGTTTGCACATAATTGTCAAAGTGTCTTTATTATTGGATGAGAACAGGTTGAAGTGTTATTAGCGGCCTACTGCGAGCTCAGTTTGTTAATTAGTAAATTAGTGCGATAATTTGGCATAAACATTTTTGTAAAGTGGAACACCTTATGATTGTACAGACTGCATCAATTTTTTTTCTGAAAAATAACAAAATGTTTATGCCAAATTATCGAACTAATTGACTAATTAACCAACTGAGCTCGCAGTAGACCACTAATAACACTTCAACCTGTGCAATATTAATACACTGTTCATAATAGTTATATGTATTCTGTCTGTGTATATGTGTGTGTATGTATATATATATATATATATATATATATGGAGATTTTTTTTAAACAGTTTTTACCGTTTATTATTTATATTACTATGTCTCTTGTGTGCACTTTACCCTGTTTGCTGCTGTAATCCTGAAATTTCCCCACTGCGGGATTAATAAAGCAATATCTAATCTATTATTAGATACACAGAATGAACATACAATACACTTTATTGTAAGCACACTAGTGACATGACACGTTATCACCACATAGGATATGGAATTGGGGGAAACAAGCTTATGTATACATCGAGCAGACGTGGAGCCGTGTCAGCATTTATTTAGAAATGTGTTTGCCGCTCGCTGCCGGGCGGCGTGCAGTCGGCTTGTCGGTGCAACGAAGCAAAAACAGGAAAGTAACCGGCGCCCTGTTGCCGCAGGGTGATGCCACAAGTTTGAAAGACTCCACTGATCAGAAGTCACAACTCTAGTCCACTATTGATCCCAAATACATATGTGTATGTGCATGCCAAGGTGCTACGCAAGTGCACAGCCCGTTCTATGAGACAGTGAATGCAGACATGTTTTCATGCATTTGAAAATAAGGCTATATTACGTCTCTTTTCAAATCCCCACAATCCCACAATTAGCAGGTATTTTGTTACATGGCTCATGTCCAACATGGTATGGTTCCCCTGGGCGTTACCATCAAGCAGTCAAGGCAACATTGTGGACACTGGTGTTGTTGTTTCTTTAAAAAAATGTAACTCTGACAGGCCTTTTCCCCGTCTTTTCTCCAATTATTCTTCAGGTCCTCCGGCTTCTCTTCCTCTCCCTTTGTATCTTCCTCAAATTCAGAGAGACAGAGACATTTGATCAAAGGATGTATGGAAGAAGTTCTTCAACTATTATGCTATTTACAGCATAGAGCCACCAGAGACTGATGATGAGATCACAAAGCATAAAAAAATAGAATAAATGGAGGTGGTAATGACGGACATGCCTTTATATTTCCAGTAGCATGAAGAAGAAAGAAGAAATGATATCAAAGAAAGTCAAGAAATGGAAACAAAAGCCCTCTTACCCACTGTGTGCTTCTAGTCTCATCTGTGTGAATACAGTCTGTGAAGCACGTTAGTTATTCTAATATAAAAATATACTGTACTTCCAGTAGATGACTGATAGACGAGTACCTCCACAGTTCTATGATATAAGTACAGACTGGTAAGTTCTGGTGTAAAATAATGACATAAGTCAGGAGAAACATGCCTGTCACACATAAGAACATGCTTTATTTTCCATAATCAGAGTAAATATCAAACCTCATGCTGTAGACACAGGAATCTGACTGCGATATCAACATTATCTCTAATGTTCTGGCTGTCCATCAATCTGTGAATAACACATACAGGGCGCCATGTTGACACGTTATGCAACATTGATTTCTAAAAAGGCCTATTACGCTGATCCTATTTTAATTAGTGATTTAATTGGTACAATTTGTGACCCCAACATGTTCCCTGCATTTGGGTTTGTATTGGTGAAGTGCAGACTATTGATTTGTTTTTGCGACACCTGAGCACCAAACATAAGGGATTAAATATGGGCCCACGTGTGCTCATCGAACCGCGCTCATTCATTTTTCTTTAAAGTTGCGTTTATCATAAAGTCTTGTCTCGCTTATTTGTTTCTGAATTCAAAGCATATCACTCTGTTTGTTAAAATCCATAGACCCTTAGCCTAGATATTGTCACTTTCCTTCATTTCATGCTCCATTCACAGTTGGATTCACATTGTGTTCACTCAGAAAGGCCTGATGGATTTCGTGTTCTGTTTTCTGTCTGGTAAAATAGCTTTATTCAGCCTCTCTCTTATATATATATATATATATATAGATCACTAATGACCCGTACAATGCCACTCTTCAGGTACTTCACACACAAAACGTGTTGTGAAAAATGGCCCCTCTTCTCTTCTGCAGCTTTAAGAAACTACTTTCCCTCTAAAGACCCTTCCAGCAGCCCCTCGTTACCGCGCTGCCTGCGGCTCATTACCTCGTGTGCCTCTGAGCCAGACTCAGCCGAGGCCGGTGGACGTCGTGTTCAGGTCCGTCCATCTGCCCGTCGGCTCACACGTGCCTCTCGGTCTCCTAGGGGCTTCTTCACATTTGAATTGGTTTGATTTCGGTGGGTAAAGGTCAAAGGTCAATGTCACTGCGAAGCCACACAAGACACAAATTTGGCCATAACACATGTGAATTCATGTGCTCATTAGGACAATTGCCCACACATGTCCAATAGGATAAAATGAGGACATTTTTGACAGACATAGATGTGGAATGCAACTTGAGGTGGTAGTATTATCAGTAGCTTGGTGGTTGTATTGTAAATTGTAGTGTCTAACAGCATAATCTTGTCTTTAGTCCATTATATTTTAACATAGTTATCCCTCATTTTATTTGCTGTGTGTTGAATGTGTGATCCTCTGTGTTGCATGTCTTGTTAGTACTTGACAATGTATCCTGAATGATGATACCATGTTTTGTAATATTCTCACTCTATTCATTGTTTGTGCACGCATTGTAAAGCGTCAATATTTTATAACCTTGTATATTTAATCTTATTTCAGTTTCTAGGTTTGTTTTGTAACATCTGGCGCTTTTACGGAAATGTTTTTATTAATGTGCACTGTCCCCTTATCAAATAAACTATTTGACCCGTCTGGTGGGTCATTTTATATTTTGTATTTCTTATTGTTAATTTAAGAATTGTGACGAGTGCAGCTTTAAACATTTGTGAATTTAAAACGTTTTAATCAGCACAGCTTTAAAGATTTTATCTGCTAGCGGAATATATTATAATACCATCAACTTCATCATGTATATCGTCGACATCATTAAAACAACTGCCAGATAAATTATGAGAAACATGTTTGCTCGTTTCACTTACATTAGTGTTTTTTTTTTTTCATTTGCATACTTTTGTTTGTGTGTGAATATCAGAAGTTTGTCAGAAATATTTTCAGTTCTTTCATTCCTGCTGTCGTCATGATGATGATTTTCTTCATCTCTTCATTAAAAGCATTTATTTCTCATCACATGTCCTATTAATAATATACATGCTGTTAGCTGCTAATAAAGCCAACACATTACATGCGGGAATGCATGTGTGATACATTGTGTGTGAGCCACTCCTTTCAGAGAGTCTTTGTACACACACACAATTCACTCAACAACACTATACAAAACAGAGCCCCTGCTGTTAAAATAAACAGCAGGGCGCTCAGGTCGTATGAATACACTTTTAAATATATAGATTTCTTTACTCGGAAAAAGTCAACATCAAATCAACCTTGATGATCCTTGTCGCATCCCCTGCATATATATACACACACATATATATATATATACACACACACACACACACACACATATATATATATACATATATATATATATATAGTAACAGGAGGGCACCGAGGACACCAGAGTTAGGGCAGCGCAGCAATCACAGGCAGAGTCAGTTCTGCAGGTTTCAAAAGGACTTTACTTAAACAAACATAAAACTCCAAAACGTAGCTCGGTTCAGAGCTCTATCAGTGATCCACTGAACTACAGTCTTGTAGCCGGGCCGCTAGCCGACTCAATCCTCCACCGTCACACAGAGGAGAAGTCTCTCTTCTCCTCTCGTCGCATGTCCTCCCGCTCTGTTCCCCTGCTTGGCTTTTGTAAGCCTCCCTGACGAGGGGGATCCGGATCAGGTGTGTCTCGTCCCACACCTGATCCCAATGCTCTCCTGACGAGTGGGTGGAGCCTTGTGGCTGGAATGTAGATTCCATCCACCACACCTCCCCTCAGGCCCTTACACACCCCCCCACCCCCCTTCAGTTCTGGCCTTGAAGGGGCGACCAGTGTCCACAGGGCGTCTCTTCGGGACAGAGCATCTGCATTCCCATGCTTGGCTCCGGATCTGTGAACAATAGCAAAGTTAAACTCTTGCAAAGAGATGAACCATCTCCCTACCTTGGCATTGGTGTCTTTCTTATTAGCCATCCACACCAGGGGAGCATGGTCGGTCACCAGAGTGAAGTGGCGTCCCCAGAGGTAATACCGAAGGCGCTCTAGTGCCCATTTTATCGCGAGGGCTTCCTTTTCCACCGTGGCATATCCTTGTTCTCTTGGGTTGAGCTTCCGACTGATGTACATGATGGGATGTTCCTCACCTCGAACTTCCTGGGAGAGTACTGCCCCTATGCCCATCTTTGATGCATCCGTTTGAACGATCATCTCCCGGCTGAAGTCTGGAGTCAACAATACCGGCTGTGAACTGAGGGCCTCCTTTAGGCCCTTAAAGGCCTGTTCAGCTTCTTCTGTCCACTTAACCCTGAGTGGCTGGGAGGCTTTGGTCAAGTCTGTGAGGGGAGTTGCTATAGCAGAGAAGTTTGGGATGAAGCGACCATAGTATGAGGTCAGACCCAAAAATGTCTTTACCTGGGCCTTTGTGGATGGGCGTGGCCAGCCCTGGATCGCCTGGACCTTGCGGTCTTGTGGCCTCACGTTGCCCCTCCCAATAGTGTAGCCCAGATATTCGGCTTCTTCCAGACCAAGCTTGCACTTTTTGGGGTTTGCCGTCAAGCCGGCCTTGCGGAGAGCTTCTAGGACTGCTGCCAGTCTTCCCAGGTGGCTGTCCCAGGAGTCACTGTGGATTACCACGTCGTCGATATACGCAGCTGCATACTCACGATGCGGCCTCAGGACCCTGTCCATCAGTCTCTGGAACGTGGCTGGAGCTCCATGCAGACCGAAGGGCAGCACCGTGTAGTGATACAGCCCTGACGGGGTGGCGAAGGCCGTCTTTTCCTTCGCGCTTTCTGCCAGGGGTACCTGCCAATATCCCTTAGTCAGGTCCAGGGTGCTGATGAAACGGGCTTCCCCGAGGCGGTCGATCAGCTCATCTACCCTGGGCATAGGATAAGCATCACACTTTGAAATTTCATTTAATTTCCGGAAGTCATTACAGAACCGGGTGGTGTTATCTGGTTTAGGCACCAGGACAACCGGGCTAGCCCACTCACTGTGGGATTCCTCTATCACCCCTAGAGCCAACATTTTCTGGACCTCTTTTTCAATGGCTGCCCTTCTGGCTTCGGGTATCCTGTAGGGCCGCAACTTTACCTTCTTGCCTGGTTCGGTTTGAATGTGATGCTCCACCAGGGAGGTGCGCCCGGGTTGTGCAGAGAAAACATCCAAATTCTGCTGCACCAGCGCCCTGGTTTGTTGTAGCTGTGCTTTTGATAATCCAGGGCCATACCCTACTTCCATCACTTCCCTTCCTGGAGAAGGAAACACATCAGGGGACACACCACACAGGAGCGTATCTCGGCTGCGCCACCTTTTCAGCAGATTAACATGGTATATTTGGGAGGTTTTGCGTCGCCCAGGCTGACATACCTTGTAGTTGACTGGGCCTACCTTCTCGGCCACCTCATAGGGCCCTTGCCAGGCGGCCAAGAACTTGTGGTTAGTGGTGGGGATTAGGACCAGCACTTTGTCCCCTGGTTGGAACTCCCGAGGTTGGGCCCCCCGATTGTAGACTCGCCTTTGTGCTTCTTGAGCTTGAGCCATGTGTTCCCTCACCATTGGCCACACGTCCTTCATGTGAGCCTGCATCTTCTCCACATGTTCCACCAGGTTCCGATGAGGACTTGGTTGCTCCTCCCAGGCTTCTTTTGCTATGTCGAGGAGACCTCTGGGCTGTCTCCCATACAGCAGCTCAAAGGGGGAGAAGCCAGTGGACGCTTGAGGAACCTCCCTGATTGAAAACAGAACATAGGGCAGAAGCTGGTCCCAGTTACGACCATCTTTATCAACAACCTTCTTCAACATTGACTTCAACGTTTTGTTAAAACGTTCAACTAAGCCATCAGTTTGTGGATGATAGACAGAGGTGCGAAGCTGTTTTACCTTGAAGAGCCAGCAGAGGTCTTTCATTACCTTGGACATGAAGGGGGTGCCCTGGTCTGTCAACAACTCCTTGGGGATTCCGACTCTGCTGAAGAAATGGACTAGCTCCCGAGCAATCGTTTTTGTGGTCATGTTCCTCAGGGGAATGGCCTCAGGGTACCTTGTTGCATAATCTAGTATCACCAGAATATACTGATGTCCCCTAGCCGACTTTACCAGGGGCCCCACCAAGTCCATAGCAATGCGGGAGAATGGCACATCAATTATAGGGAGAGGTATGAGGGGACTTTTAAAGTGGGGCTTAGGGCTCATCTTTTGGCATTCCACACAGGTCCGACAATAGTCCTCTACTGCTCTTACCACTCCTGGCCAGTGGAACCGGCTGGCAATCCGCTGCCTTGTCTTCTCAACCCCGAGGTGGGCCCCCAGGACATGGCTGTGGGCTAGGTGCAACACTGTGGAAATATACGGTTTTGGGACAACCAACAAGTCCCTCCTCTGGCCTTCTGCCTCTTGAGTATAGTACAACAATTTATTTTTGATTGTAAAACACGGAAAGGTTAGCTTACCCAGCCCTGGAGCTAGTTTCCCCTCGATTTCCATGACATTGCTGCGCGCCGGCAGCAGGTTCGGGTCCTCCAGCTGGGCTGTTCCGAACTGGCCCTTCAACCTGGGCGGCAAGTCCTCCGCCCCACCATCTGTGCCTGATCCTGACGGGAAGGCAAAACCCAAGTGGTCCAGGGTCCCCTCTCCATTGGAACTTTGGTTACCCCTTGTTTCTTCAAGGGCTGCACACACCACTTTAGGCGTACCTTTTCCCTCACGGCTTTTCAGTTTAGACCCAGACTTGCTTCTTAGTGGACACTTTGGGTTGTCCTGCTGCAGCCGGTCATATAGGGGGCAATCCCGACCCACCAAGACTGGGACCGGGAGAGATGGAACCACCCCTACTGTCAGCTGACAGCTGCCCTTGACTGTCGTGAGTCTGATGACCCCGGTGGGATACTCTTTGGTGTCCCCATGTACGCAGGACACCGGTATCATGGCACTAGACCTGGCTGGTTCCAGGAGGTGGGGTTGGACGAGGGACACCCCACTGCCGGAGTCTACCAGGGCTACTGCATCCCTCCCATTTACTTTGACAGGTATCATACGGGCTGGCGAGGTTTCCTGCACCCAGCAGGAGGCGAGCACGTGACAAGGTCTTGCACCCGACGAGTCAGCCGTGGGCATCGGTTCATCCTTTCCTGGACAGTCCCAAGATATGTGGCCTGGCTCTCCACATTTAAAGCAGCTCCTTAGATCATGTGTTGGGGGTGGTCGCTGTCGTCTTGGACCCTCCAGTTCATGCATCCTCCTAGCCCTTGGTACCTCTTCCCTGGATTTCCGGCTCACCTCCGGCTCCGCTCGCCTGGGTCTTAGTAATTCGGCTGTAACCCTCTGGCTCTCCACCAGGCTAACCAGGTCATCTAGGTTGGCTGGGTTCTGCTGACTGGTCACTTTCTTGGCCTCATACGGTAGAGACCGGATGTATTTGTCCATCATGACCCTCTCCAAGACACTTAGTTCCTTTGGGTCAGAGGTCAGCCAAGCTTTGGTTACCCGACCGAGGTCATACATTTGAGCCCTGGCTGGCAATTCTGGTTTAAACCTCCAGTCATGGAAAGTCTGGGCTCTTGCTGCTAAACTGTAGCCGTACTTCGCCAAGATTTCTTTCTTCAAGACCGGGTATACCTTGGACTGGTCTGGAGGGAGGTCGAGGTATGCCTGCTGGGCTGGACCGAGTAGGAAGGGCCCGACCAGATCGGCCCAGGAATCGTCCGGCCAGCCCTCCCTCTTAGCGGTGCGCTCGAAGGCTGTCAAGTAGGCCTCTACATCGTCGCTCTGTCATTTTGGGAATAAAACGACTAGGGTTAGGCTGCACGGTCTCCTCCCTTCGTGTTGGAGGGGTGGCCGCCAAACACTTCTGGACCTCTGCATGGAGAAGGGCGTTGTGCTGTCGTTGCTCGTGAATCATTGTCCGGTGCAGGGTCTGCTGTTCAGCAGAAATGCGCACCCACTCTCGCATTAGATCCTCCATTGTTTGACTGCTACGCCACCACTAGGGTCCTTGCCCGCATTCTCCACCAGTGTAACAGGAGGGCACCGAGGACACCAGAGTTAGGGCAGCGCAGCAATCACAGGCAGAGTCAGTTCTGCAGGTTTCAAAAGGACTTTACTTAAACAAACATAAAACAACTCCAAAACGTAGCTCGGTTCAGAGCTCTATCAGTGATCCACTGAACTACAGTCTTGTAGCCGGGCCGCTAGCCGACTTACCGGCTCAATCCTCCACCGTCACACAGAGGAGAAGTCTCTCTTCTGTGTGACGGTGGAGGATTGAGCCGGTAAGAAGTCTCTCTTCTCCTCTCGTCGCATGTCCTCCCGCTCTGTTCCCCCTGCTTGGCTTTTGTAAGCCTCCCTGACGAGGGGGATCCGGATCAGGTGTGTCTCGTCCCACACCTGATCCCAATGCTCTCCTGACGAGTGGGTGGAGCCTTGTGGCTGGAATGTAGATTCCATCCACCACACCTCCCCTCAGGCCCTTACAATATATATACATTTGTGTGTGTGTGTGTGTGTGTGTGTGTGTGTGTGTGTGTGTGTGTGTGTGTGTGTGTGTGTGTGTGTGTGTGTGTGTGTGTGTGTGTGTGTGCTTACATTGCTTTGTGTTCTTCTTTGAAACACATTGCATGTTTGTTGGAATGAAATGTGCTACATAAATAAAGCTTTCACGGGCCAGGAATGAGAAAATAAATCACATCCTAAAATCCCGTAACTGTAATTGTATCAGCCTAGTGAGTGCAAGGATGCACAAAATCATACAATGGCAGACATGTTAATGTTAGCTGGCATCTGTGAAGTGACAGCTTACACTGTCAACAATTGGCTGATACCCTGAATTAACACGGCGCTCCATATTCATTATTAAAACAATAAAGCAGCTAAAAATAGACATTTTTCATCCCTCAAGTCATGCAGTGACCAGCTGGTCATATCTGGTACTACCAGGGAGTTGTCAATATCTTTTTTTAATAAGCTGTAAGCGATGCTCTGGAACAGACTTCCATTGACACTCTACATGTCAATGTCCACTCGCAGTCGTAGAAACTAAAACTAAAGAGTTTTGAACTTATGATTATAAAATGAAAAGATTGAGAGGAATTCAATATACTGGTTCTTGAGACGAAACAACATAAACATCTTATAAAAATGCGTCTTTCAGTGTATAGTGGTACTATTAAAGTTGCTCTAGTCAATATTGTTATGTTAAAAATAGTGTTGATTCACTTTCACCGCTCTTATCAATCAGCATAATTACAGCTGCTTTTTTTTTCAGAATGAAATGTAAAAAAAATACATCACATGGCACGCCACATTAGCAAATAGCTGGTAAACACAGCAGCACAAAGGGATTTCCCTCAGGATTTAGTATTGACCAAAACAAAACTTGTATTTGACTTATAACAGGTGAGGTGAGCAGAAAGGTGACATACATGTGCTCTAATGTCTGCTGGTTGTGTACATAATTGACTGTTATTGACAATAATGTCTCATTGTTATGTTTACAGTTTATTGACCTGCCCTCAAGTGACCTATAGCCTCCCCTCAGATTACATTTTTATAGCACGGCAGCCATAAAGAGAGGTATATACTGGATACACAGCATTACACCACTGCAGCAGCAAGTATTACAACAGGAAATGTTGTAAACAGCAGCAGTAAAATACAGTATACAACTCGGATTGGTTTATTACAACTAGCTCCGACCTCATGGAAATGCGATGTCTGGGATGAGATTAAAGGCGTCATAGTGTGAAATAGAAGCAGTTCTGAGACAATATTTCACTTTGACAACTGGGTTGAATATAGCCCGCAGGGTTGGGATACTGGAGAAGAGTGACAGGTAAATTGACTGCTGGATGATTAATTTTCCCTAGCAGAGATCCACATCTACCTCAAGTGTCACTGGAAAGGAGTTTTTATGACAGCAGAGGATGACTTTTAATTGCTTAATTTTCATCCCCGGCTCACCGCGAGGCAACAGATTAACAGATAAAAATAAATATTATGTAAATACTCATCAAACTTCTGGCTGTAGATGATAAGAGATTGGCAGCTTTTAATATCTAGAGGATAGCAGCGAAAACATCATTAGGACTGTATATTTGCTTCACATATACAGTATGCACCAATATTATGGTCCAACAGCTGCAATTTAGTTTAAGTGTGTTACGCAGAGAGCGGAATGAAACATACTTTCTGTAGCTTTCTGCAACAGCAATTACAATGAACGTGTTTTACGTTAGCTAGTGAACAACTATGGACACATTTAATATTCAGCTTTTGGCTCCATAAATACCTGCACGTTGCAAAACAGATACAGTTAAATAAAAGATAAAGATATATAGTGCGCTTGTTCAATTCAAACAAATGTGACTTCGCTCTTTTGAACTCCATTAGACGGTTTAAAGCCGTGATGACTGACGGAGGCTAATTCTGAGCTTCCTCCTAGCTTCTCAGCCGGGTTGTCACGTCTCTCACTGACAGCCAGGCTTTAATTACACACCATGTTCATTATCACATTCTGCTCCAGTCAGCTGTGAGCAGTATTTTAGGACTTGCCAAACTGTGTGCGCCGCGTGTGTCAGTATGTTGTCACACTCTTTTGGTTGCTGTGATGCACACTGTTAGCAGTCGCACCACGACTTCCAAAAGTCCAAAATGAAAGTGTGCCTTTCACTGAATTTCTCACTATATAACTTTTCTAAAATTTCGAGCAGCTGTACGGCAAAATGTATGCATTTGTCATCTATATCATTCTTTTATCTATTTATTTTGAATTCCATTTTCATTCAGTTTCTTTTCATTTTTTTATAATGGACTTTTTCATATCTTACATTACACACAATTACCTCTGTTTAAAAGGTGCCTTATGAATAAACTTTCCTTGCATGCCTTTAGTGTTTTAATGGATCGATGGCTGCGTTTCTGCTAATAAATAATAATTGACTACGAAGACTGTATTCAAGAGTCAATTTGAGTACATTAGAAGCGATATTAATTGAGAAGTGCAGAGACCGTGGTTGATTATTCTGAAAGGCACTTCCAGTCCTCCTGACATTCGCTTTAATTCCCATGTTGACAACCTGGCATGTTTCATATAGAAAAAGATAATAACCTTTACTTTGAAACCATAGTGGCATTACATGTTGCGTATTACTGATTTCACAATGTGATATTCTTCAGTATATGTTTTCTCTATACTTCCATGAGTCATAGTGTTGCACACTATGACTCACAAAGCCACTATACTTTGATGGAACACTCTGGTGTCTGAATGCATTAATGCATTTAGTGGCTGTACCTTTTCCTGGAAATGTTAGCAATGGGCAACGCAACATGCTCCAGCTCCTTTCTTGCATTGATTAATACCTGCAATGAGCATCACTCAACCATGAAAAAGCAGAGAAAAGCTTAAAGCGGGGCACTACTTCATGTGTCTGAGCTTGGGCTGTCAGAGACATGCTTTATTTTGTTTAATAGTGCTTGTCTGAGCAGTGTCCTCCTACAGAGGGCCGATAAGAATGAAGGCCGGCACAAAGAGATGTGAGCCCGATGCAACTGAATGGAGCTCGCCCGCTAATATATATCATTCAAGTTTATTCTCCTGGCAGAGGACATCTGGACAATGAAGCCCAGAGGCTTAGCAAGATTACTGTACCAAGTGGTTGCTCTTCTGTGGGTTTAAATCGGGTAAGTGCGTCATTTTGGAGGTTATTCACGACACACTCTTTACTCGTGTAGAAATGCCACGAAAGAGGTTTCATAAAGACCCTTGTTCAATGTTTTATTCTGCTGCAATACTGGTGTTGATGAACTGATCTCAGTTTGCAGCTGATAATTTGGGTTAAAATGAACTTCTAGGAATATATTCATATTGTCAGATAGTGCCACCGTGCTCCTCAAACATCTCTTGTATGTCTATTTCTAATTAATCTATTGTATTTTATTTTCATCAGGCAATACGACACATATGCAAATGTGGGAAATATGAATAATCCTGGTGACAGGCCATGTATTGCCTCGTCTGTGAGTCTTGGCATCCAGCCACAGCAGGTGGGGCGTAAATTGAGATCTTAGAATAATTGGTAATGTTTATCAAATATCGCACATTTATAGCTGCTCTAATCCAAACCTTTACATGAACTATAATCAATACCTTTACATTACAACATTACATTACATTAAAACTGATTGATTGATTTACAATTCAAACAAGGACATAATGTGAAAAAAAGAGTAACATACTCTACTTGATAGAATAACTCAAAAAGCGTTCATGTTCCTGGTTAATTCACTAGTTAAAAAGCACATGTTGTGTTATATAACGTTTGGGTGCAAATTACATGGAACAGAGCAGGAAGTGTAGAGACGCAGGTGTATTTAATTGAGCTGCTAATTTTTCTCTCCAACATATATCGCCCATTGTATTCTCCAGTCTATAAGCCAGCTATTAGAGCAGATATGTTCTGACTAATTAGCGACTCAATAAAATGCACCTGTGTGTCTTTCTTCTCCTACAACTCGCTCTCTCAAAACATTTTGTTTGATCCTTTTTTCAAACGGTAAAGTACCTGTCTTTATCTTGACTCACTACTTTTCCAGACGTTCTCGTGTGCAGCATCTCACCTTGAGAGGAGACGTTAATGTGACAAGATGGCAACTTGAGAGCAGTCTTTCCTTTCATGCCAGAAGGCACAGGCAGATACGTATCAAATACTCTGATTGAGCGTTCAAGGTAATACAATTTGATATTTCCTATAAAAGGCTCATAAGATTGACGGTTGTCATGAAAAACAGCCTTTTAACATAATATCTTTGACCTTATGAGTCTAATTACCCTTTTTTTAAATCTGCTTTCAATGCTGATGGGACGTTGTCCATCCCCGAGTGCACCTCCGTTTCTTCAGTTGTATTCAGTGACTTCAATTCAAACACCTGGTTTCCTACAGCTGTTTGGCGTTGCTTGCACTCCAAGATGGTCATGTAGCAAGGACATCAAATACTATAAATACACGTTGCCAAGGTAACAAGCATGGGCGAGAGGTATGTTGTATGTGTGCGCTGATAAGCATCTCCATGCCTTCAGAGAAAGGATCCAACCGTCTCCCAGCCATTACTGCCAGGGCAGAAAAGCAGGCATTCACAGACAATGTCCTAAAGCCCTTTCTTTACTTATTAGCTAGATTAGATACATTTAGACACATTTACTGCATTTATATGCATGCAAAGCGTGTGTGTGTGTGTGTGTGTGTGTGTGTGTGTCTTTCTTTACAATCTAAAGCACCATCATACCCAAGGATTCTGGAGGCCACACACACAGCGGAGTTCGGTTTTCGGCTCAATGCTTTTCCATTGCTGCAAGAATTTTGAAAACCACACACACATGTGAGCATACATCATTGTTGCAGCCACTGCCCTGAGCCCCGGCACGCAAAAGTAAAGACGCAAGTATGTTATTGAAGACCCTCGGTGCAGTTTATTTTTTTCTTATGAAGAAGAAGCTTTCTACTTTGAGTATAGTATCTATTTTTTAGCTCAGCTGTGTTTCATTTCACACGTAATTCTAAAATGTTTTTGCCTGAACCCTACTATAATAGGAGGAGAAGGAGAGAGATACTGTAAAGGGCAGCAGCTGATTGCCCCTCCCTCTGTGCAATGCAATGCGGGGAAAAAGAACATGGTGGGAGTGGAAGAGGAAGATAAATCCCATGACCACACTCCAGCTGTACTCATTCTGTCAAGCCCCCCAAACACACACACACACACACACACACACACACACACACACACACACACACACACACACACACACACACACACACACGCACACACACCGTGGAGCTGGTACTTCATGCTGTCACATCACCCATTCCCAATCAGTACTTTAAAATTTCACACATTTTCTCTTTATTTTTTATTAAGTAACATTCAATGTTGTGTTTTATGATCAATGCTAATCCTTTATGTTTGGCTTCCTACAGAGTAATCCAAATTATCAGAGGGGACAGAATCGGAAGACAATTGAGCACCCGATTTGTCGTTAAGGGTGGGCTGAGTTAGAGAATACAAGGTGGACCCAGGGCCGGCTCTAGCCCTTTGGTTGCCCTAGGCGAGATTGAGTTTTGCGCCCCCCCCCACAGACACACAATACTTTACATCACTGAAGAGACATATATTAACTTAACTGCTTTACTTTGCATAGCAGTTTTTCACCCACTTATAATTCTACTATTCTACATTGCTGTTCAACAATAAATGGTGCATGGACAACAAACACCAGAATAGTTTCAGAACATTTTCTTTTTTATTATTTTAAATAATTTATTACACACTCAAAGTTAGGATTAAATTAACTCCATAAACTGTGCAAAACACTCTTTTTTTTCAAATATGTTTATTGAACAAACCTATACTTGACTTTCTTTTCCTTTTTTCGTTTTCGCCCCTGTGCTCCAGATGGTTTAGACCGCTTCATTTTTGCAAATGTCAGGGGCCAGTCAAAGTGACCGCGCAATAGATTTTTCAGATCACGCACATTTTTCAGACCGCACAAACGATTTATTTTTTTGGAGTGAGTCATCTTTACAATAGAAGATGTTTGATGTGACGTGTCGAGTCTTGGCCAATCAGCGTCCCGTTTTCTCGACAAAAAATTCAGATTTTTGGCCGAGTTGTTGTCATCTCCGTAATAGAACATCTTTGATGTGACGTGTCTTGGCCAATCAGCGTTAAGATGTTTACAGCGCCCGTTTCTCAATATGCGTGTCTCTCTGTACTTGATGCTGGCTCCCTGCTCGCGGGAGCCAGCGCCACCCCCGGTCGCGTGGTCGCGAATTGCTCACAGTGCTGAAATGTGCGCTGTGAGGGCGCCCCCAACCCATTTGTCGCCCTAGGCAGTCGCCTAGTTCGCCTATAGCAATCGCCGGCCCTGGGTGGACCCCCAGGGTTACGGTAGAATGTGTCACACTTTCTGAACTGTGAATCAAGGCCTTTCCCCCTCCATTCTGATGCCACGGAGAAGCTGGTAATAATTGAAGTCATTTTCAAAGAGAAGCAGTGGGAAAAATATGGCAGCGGGAAAATAAATTTCCACTCCTAATGTGACGCTTCTTTGATTCTTTCTTCCCCCTGCTATGCACCATGCATATCTCTTCCATAGTAAACAAGATATAATTGAGATGTTACATGCAAATTGGAACGCTTCTCTTCTCTTCACCTCTCTCATCCAGGGACCTTTCACCAAAAAGATGGTTTGATTATAACAGGAAACCACCAGTTTGGTTGTCTGTGGTCAAACAAGAAGGTCAATGAGTCCCTTGTTAGGTTTATGGCTCCAGCTGCACACATTCACTGCTGTCTCATCAAGGAAACCTGATGGGGGAAGGATGAATACAAAAAAGAAAGCAGAACTGTAGGTGTATATAATATGTAAGGTTTAACCAAATCATATAAATGAATAGTGTGAGAAACGCAACCCAACTTAATTGTATTGCTTGCCTGTTTCTATTCAGTTTTGAGCACATTTAAGGATTTAGGAGGGCTAATCAGTGTTGCAAATTA
The DNA here is from genome assembly GCA_038501785.1 of Myoxocephalus aenaeus. Classification (NCBI taxonomy): domain Eukaryota; kingdom Metazoa; phylum Chordata; class Actinopteri; order Perciformes; family Cottidae; genus Myoxocephalus; species Myoxocephalus aenaeus. The sequence goes on from JBAMJR010000163.1 coordinate 5,457,585, forward strand.
TGTTTTATGGAAAAATACCTTTATAACTGGAGGACATTTTTGGAAAGTGATGTCTAATGTCTAACCAAAGACAATGGTTTAAAAAAAGAAAAACGGTGAAAAAACAGTTAGTTAACAGACCCACTGACTTCTATGCACGGATAATGAGCGGTTAAAATTATATACTGTAGTGACTGAAAATAGCCACGTCTATTTTAAGATCTAGGTTTTACCAAATGAGATTGAGAGACTAGAATACGATAGAGATGAGAATATGATAAGGCTCTATCGCCGATAATGTGTATGGAACATAAATGAGATACATTAAATTGATTTTATAAAATCATTACGACAACAGGTGAAAATTATCCATCTTTATTTCATTCAAAATACAATTTTATGGAATTTTTGCTTAGGTTAGAGGAAAGAATAGCAACATCTGCTTCATTTAATACTGCAAACGACTTTGTTAAAAGTTTTGCCGACCAGAACAGAAAAGTAAGATGACGTGTTGTGTGTTTACTTGTCTTCAAGGTTTTAAGACAAAAGCTTCAGTGTATTGTATCCAAAAGTTGTAATGGTTATATGTCAGATGTCTGGGCCGCTCATTGTCTTTGCGGTGTCACAGCTTGAAACAAAGGTTAATTAAGCTAACTAATGAACTAATTAGCTACTAACTAGCGTTAGCTACTAGCTGCGCAAGCTTTAGCGTGTGTTGCAATGTGGCTTTTTAGAGAAGGAAAGCCACGCGGCGGTCGACCTGTGCGTCTCCCTACGTAGAGGTAAGACGGTTTACAATTTTAATGAATTTATTTGACTGTAACAATTCACTTAGCCCAACAAATGCTGTTTATATTGATTTGATTCCGTGATGGACTGGGATGGTACACATGCTGATAACGCTCTCAGCTGACAAAGTGAGTGGCTGTTTACACAATGTAATGCTAACGCAAGTTGTTAATAAAGAAGTATTCAGAGCATGAGGCCTTGGGAGGTGAACGGACAGTTATTGAGAAATAGACATTTGCATTTGAATGCTACACGTAACGTAACGTTAACAAGATGTATAGTCATTAATTTTGGCCCTCGAAAGTCTCACAGCCCCCAAGAGATATCTAGCTAACCTGGATAGCTTGACATAAGTTGCGAGTGTTAGTTACTTTTGTAGCTAATTTAGTTTGGCTTGTACTTAAACACTATCAGTCAGTACAACTGAATTTAGCAATTATTTTACCAGGTGCCAACATATTAAGTGCTGAAGTCATGTGTACTCATCACTTTGAAAACTCTGTTGCAGTTGAAGTGTTGATCAATGACACGATCCACTTTATTGCTCCATCTGTACACTCCTCCATGAGCAAAAACAAACCAAAACATTAAGACTTTGTAGCTTTCTTCATCAGCCATCTTAAAGTGGGAATTTATCTTATTCTAACATGTTGATAGCTGTTATTCATACATATTGAAAACTAATGTTTAGGTGCCATTCTGTGAAGCCCTGGGGTTTCAAAGGCATATTGCTAATACTACTACTACTACAACTAATAATAATACATTAATAATGATTCAAAACAGTTCACTGTGTGTTCAACCAGATCGCAAAAAAGGGAAATATTGTGTGAATGAGCTATTCTTTGAATCTCTAGTGTTGTATATGACATTTTACAAAAGAAGGGGAGCAATCAGCTGATTTTAATTGACCCTTGATTGATTGCAAAAGCACACAGAGAAGCAGCTAGAAAACATGCCCAGAAAAGAACAGGCCAACTGCCATCGCTTCAGGTTGGCTGTCTCCTCCCGTGGCAGAAGCACATCCTGATTAATTTGGTGACAGACTTTCTTAAGTGCCTTTTTGTTGTTAAAGCAAAGGCTCTCTGAGGAACCAGTGTTGGTTTAAACGTCGGGTGTTTTTGATATCAGAATTCACAAGACATGTGTTTGAACCCCTAGCCAGTAACAACAAAAATAACTGGTAAGCCCAAATTCTTTTATAAATTGTCCTGGTAATTCTTTATAGAATGAAGTAACATGCAAATTGAAAAGAAAACCACCCAAAAAAATGTTATTTCCAACAAGCGTCTTACTTGTCTAGTTTTGGCAATTATAGATTTGCATATTATTGCAACCATCACTATCATTTGCAGAGACAGCTAAAATAAAGGCTACACAATTGAGGAAATTCATGCTTTAAAGCTGTTTATTCAACAGCATCTTATGCCATCGTTAAAGGGTAAAAGAGTCGGGAAAGCATGAAGGACTGAAGAACCACATAGAACTGCTCTTACTGTGATATGTTAAGGCAGTTCATTTAGACATCTTGACTGCAGCCCTTACATTAACAACTCCTGAATTGGGATGCTTTTCTCAAGAGAGGACGTATCTTTCTGAGCTTCTTGGTAATAAACATACTATTAGAACTGTAACACATGTTGTGTGAACGTGTAGAGTCCCCTGCAGAGAGAGAGAGACAGTGACCATGCTCACTTTCCTGCCTCGAAGCACCTTCACCTCTTCCTTTCACATCTTGGGAGGATGAAGTGAGGCGAACAGATCCGTGATGGCAACTGAATATTCTGCGTTTTTGTGTTCGCTCATTAGCTTTTACATTACTTGCTGATTACTTAGAAAACAGCTGAGGGATATAGATCATTCTGGGCGGATTGATTGACAACTCGACGCATTTTGGTAACAATAACAATAAGTCAAGAGGAGCAATCATTGTCAGAGCTACTGGAATATGTGTGCATGTGTATACATATGTGTGCATAAAACACACAACTCTCTCAATGGGGAGTGAGACTGTGTCTTTTTTTCTTGACCTCCACTTAACCCCGAATATGTCAATATCTGCCAGCTGCTTCGCTACCTCTCGGATGTGCAAACGAGTTTGCATTCATCTCACTGCCCTCCGTCTCCCTCGCAGACTATTTTTGAACCTGACTCTCGTAACCTCAGCACAGAAGAACATATTTTGATTTAATTATTTCACTCCACGAGTAATACTTATGCAGTGATCATGAGAGAAAAATGTGAGGTCATAATGGTGAAAGACATTCTAATAAAATTATATTTCATGCTGTGTATTAGTCTGCCTATTTAATGTGATACGTATTTCATAATTACAGCTTCAATAAGCAAAAATAAAAGAATGGTTGAATGCCATTCCTCAGCATGCATGTGTTTTTATGTATCTTAAATCCTTTGTGTTTATGTTTTTAAGTGAATGTAATATGCCAGGCTAAACACCCATGTGCCGTCCTCTGTTTACCCTTTTTTTTTTTTTATGGCTCCAGGCTTTCCGCTGGTCAGCCTGTATTTAATGTCCCAGTGCTATGAACTGTGGGTAATTCCCTCAGGCAAAGGAGACATCCGAAGTCTCTTAATTGCAACCTCATTTCCCTCACTTGCGTCTTTTCCTCTTGTGTCTTAGTCCCTCCAGGGATGCATGGAGAGACGCAAGGAAACCATACAAGGAGAGAGGAAACGAGGAAATATGTTTTAGGAGAAATGAGACGTCCTTTCCTCTGTCGCGTCACGTGAAGCGACGTCTGTTTCTGATGACGCTGATCACAGCTGGATCAGCTGTCAGTCGGCTTTAACAGCTGGAGAGATTTCTGAGGACTTTGTGTCTGTAAAGACACAGTTATCATCTTATTTATTAATTATTTACGTCTGTATGTTTTGAAATTCTGATTGTGAAGTCATTATTAAATAACCCAGAATATGATTATGGTTTCTTTCGAACACTGGAATTAATTTATTAGCCTCAATGTTTCGAGGGAAATTAAAATGATATAACTCATCAAACCCGACACTCTGTGACTGAATGGACATAACGATAAATTATGTAAAAAAACAAATAATAAAAGTTATTGAGGGAAATAACAGATCATGAAAAGTCTAATAAATGAAGAAAGTTGTTTGTGGTCCTTCTGTTGTGAACAATGAACATATATTTTAACCAGATGGTGAATCAGAAAACAAGTCAATTGTAAAACGTGAGTTTAATGAGTGATCCGTCTTCACTCTGGGTGAAAGCGTTTTTTGAGTAAATTCAGATCACTCAAATAACTGATGTACAATGAGGGAAAACTCGCTCACGTCTCCTCAGAGATCCCTCCTCGCTCCTCGATCCTCGATCCTCGGCCCTCAGAGCAGAAATAAGAGCTTTGGGACGGCCGTCGGTATGGTGGAGCAGAACAGCTTCCAGTTCAAGTGAGGAGCAAGGAGATGACAAATAAGAGACTTGGGATGTGCCCAAAGTCTGTAGAAATGCGGACTTACGGAAAGTGTTCACACAGGGCTCAACATGTCTGGTAATATGGCATAAGCATGGTCTTTTCCTGCATTTAAAGGCTGCATTACAGTTCAGTTCAGTGATGTAATTTTTCCAACTGTTCTATTACTTGCCTTTACCCGCCTAGTCATTGCACCCACATTGTTGATGGCAATTTATCAAAAGGCTCATTATATTATTAATTTGTAAAGGCACCAATGGTCACAATATAGTTTCAGTATCAATATCGAGGTATTTGGTAAACAATATAATTGTATTTTCTCGAGCTTAGACGATATCGCAAGGACAATGTGTGAGGATAAAATATGATGTGAAAGGAGATGAAGGAAATGGCATAAATATGTGCAGGGGGTGATGGAGATGAGGAAAGAGAGGAACAGTGTGGCACAGGAAAAGGAGGGACATTTCTATTTTTCTTTTAACCACTGCCCACCAACGAAAACATTCACTCCCACTCCCATTGTCTCCCAACATCAACTGCACTTGAAAGTAATCAATCTAATGTTTTCAACGCTATTTGCAGAGTCATGCTATGACATTTGCCTTCAGTTCTAAATTGGTAATAAAATCTCCAAAATAGATGCTCATACTAATACACCAGATGAGATGAAGCTGTAATGATCGCCGTGGGGGAAATTCAGTCTTTGTAGGAGAGCAGAGAAAGAGATTTAGATAAAACCAGAGACAATGGAGAGTATGAAAGATAACAAAACAATTACAGCAGAATACTCTGAGATAACAATTAATTAATTGAATGTGTGTTTGTTGTAGGCTAGTGGGTTTTTACAGATCTTTATGTGTTACCTCTCTGCAAACGGCTTTATTGGTCCTACTTTACTCACTGGGGGTATGCAACGGATCATAAAACAGATCGGAGCAGATATAACTTTTAGAAATCCTCTGATCATGCTTTTTTTTAATCAATTGCCGATAATTGATGATCCATATTGGCAGATGTAGATAGTTTCTGATGTTCTGTTTTGTTATAGCAGCTGGTGTACAAGGCTCCAATTGTTAGTCCCAAAAATGTCAATGTAAATGTTGTCGTTGTCCAACAAAGTCATCTATTGTGTTTTGCATGAAACATTTAATTCAAATTATTAGGAATTAAAAGATTTTTATTGAGTAAAAAAAACGTGTCATTAGAAGTTTTAATGATGTATTCTACGCTACTTAGCGTTAGTGTTAGGAAGTTAAAACGGTCATAATTCCCTCCCTAATATCTGTTTGATGTTGTTCAAACAAAACTATATTTTTTACCAGATTACATTTGAACACATTATGATAACGTTATAGTTGACCTTTGCCCTATACTAATTTTGCCTGAACAGAGCCTGAACGCATTTTTTCGTGACTTTGCTTACCGACACAATTAACCAGGACATTTGGATATTCACAGAAAATTGGAAAATAAATCAGACCTTGGATGACAATGTGGGAAAAATGCCAAATATCAAAGTAAGAATGATCCAGGAAGAGTTCACTGCTTTGGATCCCCTGGTTGTTACTAATACATTGTTTTTAATGAGTGGCAAAGGACGAGTCCTTAAACACGATGTGCAGAATGGCATCGTTAACTGTTTGCTGTTTAATTAAGTATGCATGTTTAATACGCACATTTTGTGTCTGTAGAACCTCAAAGGCAAGTCTGTTGCACTGTTTTCAGCTCAGGGTGGCCGCCTTCAAGGGTCTGTATTGCTTTGACACAAAGCAATTTGAAGGTAGTGCCAAAAATGTTGTTTTTGGAATAATAATATGGAAGTAGTTCAATGAGAAGGGACAACCAGGTGGTGTTTGGGTATTTTGCAATAGCAAAGCAGTTCACGCTAATGCTCCGCCTCTCTGTGGTTGGCACTTTGTAAGTGACTGTCCACACACTTTAGTTACATGAATGAAGTTTACAAAATAAAAGCACTGGCCCTGCGTGAACTCATTCACACAAAGTGACAACCCTAACAAGCCTTTGAAATATTCTTTATGAAAATGGATATGTACAAAGGGGATTTATTGCTTGGTGCAATTTAAACCCGGCACTCAAATTCAGTAGTTCACTTCCAGAGGGGATTAGAGGAATTTGGAGAGTCATCATTTATTCATCTTCATAAAAGCAGTACTTTGGCCAGCACAACTCTCATCAGGCTTCAGCTGGTGTGTGTGTGTAGGTGTGTGTGTGTGTGTGTGTGTGTGTGTGTGTGTGTGTGTGTGTGTGTGTGTGTGTGTGTGTGTGTGTGTGTGTGTGTGTGTATACATCTTTTGAGCATATGTCACGTGTGTGAGTGTGTTTGTCCACTTTTATTTTGCATTGTTTTGCCCTGCTCTCTGAGTTGCTTAATCTATGACAAATAAGGTTAAGATTCATCTGCTGGAAACTACTCAGTTATGACATTTAATTTCGCTAGCAACGGATCAATGTCTTAACAGTTAAAAAAAAAGAAATCTAACGAGCAAATTTCCGTCTGACTGTATGGAGAGAGGGAACTGGGTTGCATGGGGCTTGCTCCAGAAAATTCTCATCACCTCTGGGATTGAGCTCAATTAGTGTTTTCCCAATTTCTCAAAAAATTATAATATTGCATTATACTACATAATACATACTGCATAAATGTCAGTGGTTTCTTTCTTTCATTTCCCTCTCCCTCTCTCTCTTTCACTTGCTGACTTCTCCCTGTCGCTGCACCTTCTTTCTCTTCCTCCCCTCCCCCTTATCCCTCTCTCCCTCCCCTTTCCCTTCACTTCCCTCCCACTTCTCTCTCCCTCACACTAAAGAGCACTCAGTCTCTGAGCTCCCCTTCATTTCCCGCTCCAACATGTTGGCAGGAGGAGAGCGAGGAGGAGGATGCTGCGCTCTACCCTCAGTGCGTTCTTGCCACCTCTCCGGCCAGCGCACGCTGCCTCTGACTCAGACTCACCCTCAGCTTTCAGCTGTCTCCGCCTGAGGGACTTGAGACAGGAGGTGGTGGAGGAACCGAAGGATAAGCTGGAGATCAGGAACTCTCACAGCAGCAACAGCAGCAAGAGAGCTGAACAGAGCACCTGCTCCTCATCTGTGGTGGAAACTACTAATACCTCAGCAGTGACCACCTCTTCTGCCTCCTCTGGTTTCCCTCCCTCCTGTTCCTCCTTCTCGGCTCCAAGATCCATGTGGCAAGAGGCAATAAGGAGGAAGCGGTATCTCCTGGACCGGGCAGGGGAGTCTGGTGAAGGGGATAAAGGAGGAGGAAGAGGTCACGAGAAGAGGAACAGGTCCCCGGATTGGCTGTATGAGTCCTACTACTGTATGAGCCAGCAGCATCCTCTGATTGTGTTCCTGCTGCTCATAGTGATGGGAGCCTGCCTGGCTCTGCTCACTGTGTTTTTTGCTTCGGGACTGGTAAGCGGCTCTTTTACTCCATGACACACACGGATGCATTCAGCAAATTTAAAAAAGTACAAATAAACAAACAACCCGGCGCACACAAACATGCGGATGGCAGGGAGCTTCCTATTAAGCTCTGTACACATCGTGGACAGGCACGTGTGGTGTGTACACACACACACACACACACACACACACACACACACACACACACACACACACACACACACACACATACACATATTGTAGACTCTCACATTTTCAATGAGCATGCAAAGAAATAGGGTTACACACACACACACACAAGCTCCTCTCTCTCAGAGGTTCATACACACAACACATACAGTGTATGCTCTCGCAGCATGGGGTCCTCATCGCAGCACTAATGTGAAGAGAAGGGTGAGATAAAAGTGAGGAGGAATGAGGGGTTCATTATTGTCAGAGCTCACGGCTGACTGAACTACAGGAAGGAGATCTGTCTCTATTTTGACACGGTTATCTTCACACTAAAAACATGAAGAATCCAATGCAGTGGGCATATATATATATATATATATAAAAAACAACATGCTATATTTACACAATGTATCTAATGATTGATTTGAGAAGATATACCATAATAACAGTATTAAAGATCATAACATTTTTGCCTCTCATCATTTGAGTCAGAAGGGATTAGTCTAAAACACTCAGAAAGAGACAGAGAGTGCACTGACACCGAAACATCACTGAACTGAATGAAAACAGGAATAAAAGTTGTTTTATATTAACTATAACACATAACCAGATGGTGAAGTGCATATCCATGCAATCAACACATTCAGACAAATCAGAATCACTTAATTCGTCAACAAACAAACTCCCTCATCTAAAAGATTAGAAGCAACATCAGTTTATTTATGATTTTCTTTTTTTAAATCTTGCAACTTTTCTGATAGTTTTTAATAACCTACAACACACTGCTGTTATTGCTATAATGCTGCTTTTATTATGGTCTTTCACGTGGGGAGATATTTAAGTGGTACATCTTAATTGATCAATATTGTTTTGACTTAGCCACAGCCGGTGTTTGGGCCAATGAATTACCTAACTGGTCATTTCACTTTGGTTGTATAAGTCTGGCCAGCAGTATTTGGGTTGAAGTTGTGGTAATGTGCAAAAGTAGAAACAGCTAAAGGATTAAATATAAATGTAGAGTTAGAAACATGAGTGGTCCAGAACGGTAAAAAAGGCAATCCCCACTTTAAATCTGACTTTAAGAACAAGCATCTCAGTGAATCTTCCTGTCAGGCCACTGCTCCGTCTATCTGTCCCTGTGCTGGTTAGGCATGGCTTTTCCTGCTCCCTGGTTTTTTTCTTCCTCTGTCATCCGCTATTTCTCTACATTCTCGTATCTGTCATCTCTCACCTCCTGATATTTCCGTCTCCCTTTTATTTGTATCCTATCATCCCTCCATTCGGCTGGCTGACCTAAATCCTGTGCTGTTTTGGAGCACTGCTCTGGGCGAGACAAACTCTCCGTGGCTTTATGCAGCCACACACATCCTCTCCTGTCCCAGTGCATTGACTGTGAGCATGAGAAAGGGACAGAGGGGAGGAGGGGGCGGAGGGGCTAAAGAAGGAGAAAGAGAGAGATGGAGAGGAAGAGGACGACTGCAAAGAGCAGTGTGAGACAGACTGACATAGCAACAATTTGATGGTTGAGTCGCTTCTGAAAGTAAGAATTGGTTTTAGTGATTATGACTGCAATGTATAATAAACAACAACATATTCAATTTTAATATACATTTTAACAGAATCCACGACTGTTAATATTTACAGTAATTTTAATTTCATTTACAGTAAGAATTGGTTTTATTGGTTAATGACTGCAATGTATAATAAACAACAACATATTCAATTTTAATATACATTTTAACAGAATCCACGGCTGTTAATATTTACAACACTGATTTAAACTGTTGAACCCTTTTATATCAGGAAAATCAAGAAAAAATCATGGTCTAAATCCCCCCCCCCCAAAAAAATAAAATAAACAAACAACAACAACATGTTAGGTATCAAATTAAACATAAAAATCAGGGCTACAATAATATATAATCCCCATGTTCAACCTCTAAACACAACTCAAACAATAGATAGGATTAGGGGTTAGGGTTATTAGGGTTAGGGTTAGGGCTTAAAGGGTTTTAAGATAGAAGTTAACAATAATCCACTCATTAGGCATTGTTAATTACATAAACCCGAGTCCAAACAAAGCTGTATTGATGGGTGGGGATAGAGTGTCACTGAGCAGTGAGGTCATTTTTGATTGGTAGATATCAGTGTATTCAGTGTGTGTCACAGATGTGTCCCTAAACTGTCAAAATGTGCCAGTGAGGATGCGACACATCTGCCTACATATCCATACCCTGACCCATTTCCATCCGCCGTCACACGGCTGTAAAAGCAATGATGGGATGGAAACCTGGCAAAGGCGGGCGCTACAAACGACCCATTTCGCTGCGCTATCCTCCTACATCCACCTTGAAGAAACTCCTGAAATCTTTATTAGAACTTTTAGATCCAAGAGTGTTTCAGAAAGGCAGCAGCGAATACATTATGGATGTGGCTTCAACCACTGGTTCACACTGAAGGGGCTCTTTAGAGTTGTTTTTTTTACCCACTTCCTCTCAATATGAAGGTTGCGCCACTCTCAGGGATGGGAATTGTTCGATTTTATGGAAATCGATTCCATTATCGATTCTCGGTCGAGACTCGATTGAGTCTTGTCAAAATTCAATGTGGCTCGAACAGAAAATCAATGAGCAAAAAGGGCATTTTTGGTCATTTTGTTACTGACTTCTCTCTCAGATTACGTCTAGCAAAGAAGGCTGTTTTAGTAGTGACACCTTCAGTGGAGAATATGTTCTTTCCTGTACTGTCTGCTTCTCTGTTGGTGATTCATATGTCTGCCTTGGTTGTTTGTATTTTTAGGACACTAAAGAGGAAAGGCTAGAATAGTCTTTTTATAACACAGATAGGCAGTTGCATGCCCCATCGAGAAGTCTGTCTTCTGAATGTGCTTATTTTCCCCTTATCTCTCTCTCAGGCAACCATAGTTTTCATAGTATTCCTCCTTTCTCTGCAGAAGTGCATCTCTCTTCCACTCTCTCTGAAATTGACTGTCTATTTGTCCCATTTTCTAACATTTCAAATGTTGTCTTTTTTTGCAGAACATTGAGGACCACGTGGCCTTCGTGATCACTGTGCCCACGGCGCTGGCTATCTTCCTGGCGGTTTTTGTACTTGTCTGCATTGAGTCCATTTTCAAGAAGCTTCTCCGTGTTTTCTCCCTGGTCATCTGGGCCTGCTTGGTTGCCATGGGTTACCTTTTTATGTTTTCCGGCGGGATCATCTGTCCGTGGGATCAGGTAAGACACAGTAATGTAATTGTATGTAATGTACTCTCGTCTGAGTGAGAGTGAGAATTGAAAATGGTTAAAGACGAGGGCCCACCTAGCTTGGCAAGAGTTCAGCCGCTCATGTAATTTCTGTCCTACATTCTAGCTTACATTTTGGACTTATTACGCACAAGCTTGAGTGCTTCCTGACATTTTGTCGTGGTTTATTTGTATGCCTCAGCGCCGGCAACATTAAGCGTTCGGGTTGTCTGTCTTGTCCATTCTGGTGAAGGCAATATCTCAGGAACGCTCAGAGAGAATTTCTTCAAATTTGGCCATACTGCTTGTACTCAAGGTTCAACAGATTGTGTAGGTCAAAGGTCAAGGTCATTGTAACAATGAAAAAAAGTACATATCAGAGTCAGACTGGTTGAAAAAGTGCAGTCGGCTGGTAAGAAGTAAACCTGACCGATGTGTTGTGTGAAACTGCTGTAATTTAAGTTGTATATATAAATGCATATTTTTGGTGCATGCATTTATCAAGCTTCAAGGGCACTGCTTGCTGACTGTGGTCCTCCCAATATGCCGCTGCTCTCTGGTATTGAGAAGGCCACAGTTACACAGCTCAATTCTGGACCAACATTACATCTGCAGTTAAATGTGGCGAGACGAACAAACAGCAGTGTTTGCAAACTCCAGCCGTATGCGTCCTGCAACATGGCTCATTGAAATCAGTACAGTACATTAGGTCTCCATCTTTTACTCAACAGTACTTGGCAAGGCAGATGTCTAGTGTGGTCTTATCTATCACAAATAGGTAGCTAAATATGCACTGATTCACACGCCACGCCATTCATTCCTTTCTTCTGCTTATTAGAAGTGTCAGGCCATTATGTCATCGCTGCTCCCTAACTGCTGCATCTTAGCCACTTATCTGGAGCGACATTATTGTTGACTGGCATGGCTCTCTGTGTGTATAAGGGGCCTGCTGCCATATTATAGATTGAGGAAATGACTCATGGGGTTTGCACAATGCTCCACCTCAGTATTCAGTATATTTACTATACTTTAATCTCATTAGCAGAGAGCCTACTTCCGGTATCAGTAAATATGAATGTGAGTTACATCTCTGCATGCAGTCAGTAATTAAAAAGCTTTGAATGACATATGTATGGGTTTATACGTGTGTGCATGTATATACGTAATTATGTATGTATATATATATATATATATATATATATATATATATATATATATATATATATATATATATATATATACATATAAATCTGTCTCCTTAATTACCACATTATATTTCAATTGTCAAAAAAGAATTCTCTACCAATGAGGTTGACATACTAAATATATTGATCAAAGCCTAATAGAAGCCAATATACCAGTGAGCTGTCATTCCTTTTAAACACACATTGTTGCTTAGATGTGTGTGTGTGTCTTTGAAATGTCAGATGAGCTGCTCATAATGAGGTTGACTACAAATATTGGGGACAAGCCAGTGGTCTAGAAATGTTCAGGGTCAGCCCTTTCATGCTCACAGAATATGTTGTTAGTGTTGAGCAGAGTACCATGAAATAAAGATGATAACAAACTTTGCATTCAAATATTATACTAGATTTCATCTTAATCTACGATGAATTTGCAGAAATACAATGCCATTGATGTGTCAGTCCATTACTGCCAGAGACACCAGCGATGTCAGTTATTAACAACAGTTTGCTGGTGCCAAAATAACTTGTGCTACAGCTGTCAAGCTGCAGAGAGAAGTGTGCAGGTGCTCGTTAAAAACAAGATAGCAAAGAAAAACTGCTACAGGGTCCTTCCATTCTGCATATTCTATTTGCAATTTACTCTTCTATGTTTACTGTCTACCATTTCCTTAAAGCGCCCTCAAAAATGCCCACAGTGTAACAAAAAAGTAGTGGCGATGCCATGTATTAATTTACAACAATGCAATGCTTCACATTTCATGGATGCAAAATAAACTCTTAACCTGTCAGCGGCTTTTTCAGCACCGCTGTCAGTCTACTGAGATTAGACTGAACCAATTATGTGTCGTAGATTAGCGGAAAAGGGAGTGATTTTGGTCACTTTGAGTAAATATATAAATAAATATTGTTGCTGGGTTGTTGGTCACTGTGAAATTGTGATGGACATTTCTCACAATATTGACATTTAGTAGACCAAACAATCGATTCATTGAGAAAATAATGTGAGAATTGATCTTGACATTTTGTTTAGTTGCGGCCCTACACTCCAAAGCAGTAAATGCTTTGATTTGCATGGACCCTAATCTTATTTTAAGATCAGTGTGGTTATTTTTGCACATTTAGTGTATGAGTAGGTTTTTGACATGTGGAGATCCGGCAATTAAATCCAGAAAAACATTTTGTACCTCAACCTGGAGTCAGATGTGAGGACATTGCCCTCCCTCCAGTTTATGTTCTTCCACATGTAAACCTGGACTTAGAGCATGCTGAGCATTGGCTTGTCAGCCAATTATATTAATAACCAAGTCTTTGAATCTGCGGTCACCCTGGTGTTACTGTGCAGTTGCAAAGTAGATGTCAGAAAATAATGTACTGAGGGAGGCGAAGGAAAAGTCACATAATGAAATGCTCTCTGTGCTGTAGAGAGGAGGTAAAGTAGGGGAATGGAATTAGAGGAAGGGCCTCATGCTGCCTCACCTGTCATGTGCAGTCCTTAGCTCATTAAGGACGATGGCTTTTGTCCCATGTCATTCATACGATGATGCGGTTGCTAGTCAGTGGATGAAGATGTTGCTTACACCTTACCTTGTGTGGACGGTGCACACACTCCTCCGTCTGTATTGAGTGTCTCCTCTCCTCATTTGCTGCTGTCTCTGGGCATTACGCCTCTCCGGTGGTGTCCGGCTGCAAGCCTGTCTGTAATGCAGCCTGCGCAGGCTTCTGCTCAGCCCCTCTGGCTCGAGTCCCGCATGGGTCGTGCTCCGAAACAAGCAGAGTCAGCGATGGCTTCTTGCTTGGCTCGTCTCCCCCGAACATGACTTGGGAAGGACTCAGCCAGATGTTCCTCCGTTCACAGCTGAGATGGGACAGCATAGCGCTGCAAAATGTATTTTGTACCAAAATCAATCCGTGAATTTGTGCGGTGCATTCGCTTAGAGCTCAACTTTGATTAACTTCAACTTTATATTAGCAGCTAAAGAGCCAGATGTTTCTCTCAGGAGTTGATAGAGACCAACACAGAGCTGAAAGACAGTTCATTTTGAACTTTCATTCATTCATTCAGACTCCAAATACTTCTGATAGAAGCAGCAATGATCTGATCAAAATACGGCAATAAACTTCAGCAAAGCCAACAGAAAAATGTATAAAAGGCAAGACATTTAGAACACATTCTATCAAAATTGGATGGATGTAGCGCTTTGAATTGCGACGCCAAAGGTCATTGAGTCAGTGGAGCGGCGAAATAAAAGAAAAATGTCTTTTTTATTTCACAAGGTTAAAGTTTTGTTCTTCAAATTTAACTGATTAATCACCGGTTCAGCGTACTTTCAAATCTCCTGCAGTGTTTGTGCAATGATTTAAAATAGAAAATATGGTTAAGGTAATGACTAGTTTTGTGACCAGGCCAGTTTCTCTATTTTGCATGTCTGAAACATTTCATATCAATGATGGCATTCTTTAAAATCTTTGTTTAGCTCCTGCTCGTTCTGGTATTATTATCATCTCTGTCGGCACTTGCTCCTAACTTCCCTCCGGTGGCAGGAGGTGTGAGCTGTCAAAACAACTGGTATTTGTGTTGATATCCACATTGATAAATGGCCAGACAGTTTCGAGACGGTTGCATTACAAACTGCACAGTCAGTACAGTACACTGTCAGGTAAAATAAAAGTCAGAGGGTCCAAGTCTTCCCTCAGCTGTGTTGAGCTCACCGTCACCACTCTCTCAGAGTTATTTTGTACACAGTACACTTTCTATTTTCAAACCTGAAATCAATGGGATGCTTATCCTCTCCCCACAAAGCCCTGTGTGTTTGTTGACGGTGGGGAGATGGGCTTATCTGTACGGTCCAGCCTCCACCCCTCACTGAGCGATGTCTGGACCCTGCATCATGTCCTCCTTTCCTTCTTTCCGTGTCTCTCCATCCCTCCCTGTGTGTCACACAAAAGCTCAGACGCACACACACACACACACACACACACACACACACACACACACACACACTTCTTTGTGAGTACACAGCCAGCCCTCATTAGGCTTCAGGAGAGAGGAGGTGCTGAAAGCGTAGTTGGGGTAAAGGAAGAAGCCTGCTAGGATGGAATAGTAAAGAGGAGGGTTGTTGGTGAAAATAGGACAGGAAATACTGATAGAAAAAAAAGACAGGCTACTAGATCGGGGTTATAGAAGAGAGGGAGGTGAAGAGAGACATGGAGAGGTGCAACATAACATGTAAAGAGGAGTATTGAGCCACTTCCTTACATCAGGTTGGAGTTGTGACTCTAAAACACTGGAAAATAACCCTTTAATTTATCTCAGGGATCAGGAACGACGTGCCCAGACTGACTGTGGAAATTGTAGAAATCAAACCAAGCACTTTGTCTTGATGTTTATTATCTACGGTGTTGCGTTTAGTTCAAGATCTTCTCTATAAATCAACCAATGTGTCCTTTTGCTCAGATTTAGTACTGCGAGAAAAGAAGAGAGCATATGTCTTTTTTTTTAAGGGTTAAATAGCACACACACACACACACACACACACACACACACACACACACACACACACACACACACTCCACCACTCCACATTGTAAATCTAGCCTGTAAACTAATCTCCGCCACAGACTGCAGACTAAAAGCCTGATGTAATCTAACACTCCATCTCTATAATTTGTTTTATGAACCCTCCTCAGTGTCATTATCGAGGATTGATTCATGGGGCAGAAGCAGAGTTGACTGAACCATGATGGACCACAAAAAAGCCTTGTCCACTTAATTGTCAGAGAGAGGGTCCTTATGTGCCTGCCTTAACCACACTGAAGGAAGCGCCTCGCTGTTTTATTACTGCATCAAGTATCAATTATGCAGGGGCGCTCAGCAGGTGTCTCTCCCCTGCAGCCTCTCCATTATCCTCGCTACAGTTTCACGATTCAGGAGCCGCATCGGATTTCAGGCTTTTCATTTAGAAAAAGGCTTCACGGACGCAAATTATGTTGCTGAGCCCGATGCCGTTTGTCAATTTGCAGCTCTCTCTAATATTGGGAAGTAAGATAATACTTTCTTATTTTTTCATCTCAGATCGTGAATGAATAACACGTTTTTTTTTTTTATTGTTCTAAATGATCTGTTGCATTCGTCATCTGTTCTGCACTCGCGTCACTTTTTTTTTTAAAGACTTTAGATTTATTGTGCTTTTAGAGCATTTTTGGCAATAACGTCACAGCGTTTTTTTAACTTTTTATTTTGCATTTTCAACACATCAGAGCCATCCCTGACATCCAAATAAATAAACATAACAACATAAATAGCAAACAATCAAAACAGTCGTATTAGTATCAATATCATCCACACCAACAAATGCTCCTTCATATTCACAACCATCCGCATCCACATACACACAGCTTTGAATTATCACAATAATTATTATCAATAATAATGGTGGGTTTGATTCAATATATTTCCTGTTTCCCAAGAAAGGTGGGTGTGGCATGTGTGCGATTATTAGACCCGTTCGAGATCCAAACAAGCGCCTCGGGAAATACAAATTCAGGATGTGTTATAACGCACGTGTCTCTGCTACATTTTCTGCGCCGGGCCGATTGGTTCCCTTCAATCGACCTCAAGGACGTTTATTTTCACATCCCGATATATCCACCACACAGGAAGTATCTCCACGTTCGCCTTCCTGGGGACAAGTTACGATTATCTAGTCCTCCCCTTTGGTCTCTCACAGAGTGTTTGTGAAAAGCACCGAGGCGGCTGTCGGCTGCCCTTTCAGCTTCACCTTTTCAACCACTGGAACAGGTGGACCGTTTAAATGGCGGCTTTAAAGACAGCTTTGTTGCCGTCTCTGGCTTCAGCTAACCAAGTGTGTGAGATTGGCGCTGCTGCAAGTTGGGCCTCGCCCCACACCGTCGCCCCGGTTCTACAGGCTTGATGTGACAGCTTCCCCATCAGCCCATTGGGTGCTTATTGAGGCTGAACCACGGTAACATCTGCCCAGCAATCAGTCAGCATTTTCCCAACGTGAGACACGAAACGAATGCTATGAAGGAGAACCTACTGCAACCACTTCTCGGCAAAGAGCTTCAAAAACATTGCACTTAACTCCTGTTGCTAGCATTACTGAACCGCGACAATGGAGGAATACAATAAGACTGTGGCCGATTAAAGCTCAGGCAGATTGCATTTGAAGAATAGGAACTGTTCTCTCCGGCTCTTCTTCAGACCATATCAAACAGACAGGAAGAGTGCAAATGAATTAAAATGTATATTGACTTTTTATTTTATCTATAGTACAAGATCAGTAGAGAAATATGTATGATATATTTGCGAGTAAGAGTAAAGCATCTACTCTCTGTAGATGCTTTAGATGTTTAGATGTTCTCACCCATGAAGCAGGCTACTATGACACCCTCCCTGCAGACGCCTCAGTGGAACGAATCAATCATCCGTGTGTCCTATGTTCCTGTGCCAGCTAGTGAACCTTTCGGCAGTTACATATCAGTTGAAGTTGTGGCATCACCTCTTTTTAACCTCCCTTGCTTACATGCAGCAGTCTACACACACACCCCATAGTTTGCTTGCGGCTGCATGCACCAGACCGTGACCCCTGCAGAAGGGACCCCTGCCCGTCCCAAAAGGATAAATCATTATGCACTTTCTGTAACGTCCAGACCTCTTGGGTAGTTTCGTTGGCACTGTCTGTTTCTGTTGTGTCCTCCCTCCTCTTGTGCCTTCCCTCTGTGTGATTGCAAGCCCCGCCCTCATTGTTTCCTCATTGTTTCCACCTGTGCCTCGTTGCCTGCTGTAGAATTTCATTTTCTGTTAAATTATGTGAGATGGGTCACTTGACAAGTAGGATACATTTGACTATTCATCAGGGCTTCACTGTCTGCTAGTGTTCACATTGATTGTTTCAGTTTTTTATATGAATTCAAACGTTTGCCGTTTCCTGTATAAAGGTCCAGGTTACAGTCTACATCTCTATCTTGTTGATCTGTCTCCGCAGCTCTATATTGACATAGTTCTGAATCATAATTGGTAGCATAATGTGACTTTTAGACTCCGTGAGCTTAAAGCATTGGCATCTTTACTCCTAATTGCAACAAGGACTTAAAAGTCAACTCCATCTGCATTTTCCAAATAGAAACGGCCACTTAGCCATTAGCCAAAAACAATGAGGTTACCAAAGGAAGCTAACCTATAAGGTAGTGTTGCACGGTATACCAGTACAAGAAAAGTATTGCAGTACCCTGTTACACATATTATTGTTGTTCTGAGTTTGTACTCATGGTTGAATGCACTTATTGTAAGTCGCTTTGGATAAAAAACGTCAGCTAAATGAAAAGTAGTGTAAAATAGTGCAATACTCCATTTTATTAGTACCACTATTTAAAGAATGGTTTTTAATTAGAGCCGCATTTATGAGTTGCGCCAATTTCCCATCATATTCCTCAACATATTTCTCATTTGAGCACACTTTTAACTCAAACAACACACAAATAAAGCATTGTCTTAAAGGTAACAGATGATCCTTTCAATAATTGCTTCTATTTACAGTCGGCTGTTAAGAAAGTATCATTGTAGAACTGTGTTAGTCACCAAAGAGGAAGGTACTGTGTTTGAGTCTTTATATCTCTGATTCCTGATGTAGCTGCATACAGTATAAATGAGCTTAACTTTAGCTAGCAGTGTTGGTGGTTATCAGACCGGAGCCATACTCTTTCTTTCCCTGCAGGACTGTCAACACTGATATTTTATTTCTGTCTGTATTTTCCTTTCTTGTGCATCCATCTCTCTTGTCTCTTTCTCATTCTCTCTTTTCTGCTTGACTCTGCAGGTGTGTTTTAAGTGTCTCTCTCTCTCTCTCTCTACAGGTGTCATTCTTCCTGTTCATTGTGTTTGTGGTTTACACCATGCTGCCCTTCTGCATGCGGGACGCCATCATCGCCAGTGTCCTGACGTCCGCCTCTCACACCATCGTGCTGAGTGTCTGCCTGTACACCACTGCCGACCACATGGAACCAGTCGTATGGCAGGTGAGGCGATCACACATGAGTGTGGGTTAATAGTACGAGGAACATTGATACGCAATAGAACAGAGACTCTCCTCAAAATATGCAAACACCACTGTGTGCTTGAACCCAACACAATTAATGTATTAATTATGATTTAGTGACTTGAACAATGGGTAATTGTTCCATGTTGAGAGTTAGATTAATATTCCTCTTGTCTGTATGGTAAATATGTACAGTAGCTGGAAACGGTTAGCTTAGCTTAGCAGAAGAACTGATAACAAGGAGAAATGTCTAGTCTAGTTCTGACAATTTGCCATTTTATGAGAGGGTTATGTAGAATGTTATGCCAGGGCCAGTAACGTCCTGGAGTTGGTAATTTAGCCAAGAAACAGTTGTTTTTGTTGATTCACACATTTAGTGGACCTGTATTGTAATGTAATAGTGATTAACCTTTAGGAAAACAATATGGAGAATGCTTGAGAAATACTTTGCTATTTATGGCCCTCATCAGTTGTGCTCAACATCACGTCTCAGTTCTCTGGGGAGGTTCATGTACATCTAGTTCCCAGGGAACACTGCTTTACAATAGCTTGTGTTTTATTATCCAGATTGAATTGTTTTTCCTTTCCAGACATGTAATGTTTCTGGTCATTTTAATCATAATCATACATTCTGTATTTTTAGCAAACAAACAAACAAACGTGACCTTCTAAACTAAAACTGATTAAGCATTTTTTATTTTTTTTATACTTTATTAAAAGGTCACCCTTTTTCCAGCAGTATTTGAAACAAACGTGCATGTTCCGGCAGTTGGCATATGCTGATAAAGACACAAATAACAATATCAGAAAACCAATTATCTGGCTAATGCAGACTTCAATTAATTTGAGCTCATTCAAACCTGAACGCAGAAGCCAATGATTGCCTATACACCTCGGGCTCATTCCAACTAATGCATAAAGAAAACAACAATACTTTGACAACCATCTCATCAACGCCACACCTCACTGATAATCACAGATTTCGGTCCAGAATGCAATTTACCGTTCAGAGCCACAAAGGGCATTTCTTTAGTCTCCAAAGAGGCCTCGTTATTATTATTATTATTATTATTATTATTTTAATACCAAGTTCTCATCTCAGCCACCTCCTACATGTGAATTGTGCTTCTCTAAATTATTTCGACACAATATAGAATTCTTTAAAAATTGTTTAAATGTGTTGCAGGCACTAAAGTATTGATACCCTGTGTTCAGCAGTCATGCTTTAGGGTAACAATGCAGTTTGAGAGAGCTTGTAAAGCCTGTCCAAGCATGAGGGAAACTATTACCTCTTCAAGAATAAACCAGAGGACCATTTGTAGTATTCAAAAACCATAATGTCTTTCAGAGAACTGGAAAAAAAATCTCCTTTTCTCCATATAATTAAAACAATGCACATAATGAGAATGTGCTTGTGCAAATAATCTAATCTATTTTAATACTGGATGATGAGTCTTGTGCCTGTATCTTCATGTGTCTCTGTATTCCCGACATTCTCCATTGCCTCTGTGAACTCTGCCGTGATGGGATGGTATTTAGTCTACTTTCCTTTCGTCTGTAACTGGTGCGTGGGCAGACTTGCCAGCCTGGGGCTGCAGCTACATGGTCACTATCGGCCAACTCCTCCTGTGCACCAGACTAGCATAAATCCAGTGGAAAATCGGCCTTTAAGAGTCCATTAAGAGAATGTCCCTTGTAGAAATATTGGATAGTATCATAATCTGTGTAAAAGCATAAAAGTACGTTGGATATAAATTACTCTCAAGTTGAATTATGAGGTAATTCATTCATTATGCAATGTATATCATTAGAATATATTTTAGCAAAACAGATTATATATTATTCAGATAATTTTTGCAGAAGTATGCCAAACAATGCATTGAAAGGGCTGCGTTGTGCTAATCATGGTTGGTAGTATACTGTAATGTTTACAGTGGGAGGCGTTGAGACTTTGAATGAATGACGAAACAAATGTGTGCTAATGCTATAGCGCTAAAGTGCTGTGTTGTCAGGGTGTATTTTTTTCTAGTTGCAATAGTTGTGACAGACATATTAGGAAGGCATTCCTATTTGTATTTGTATTGTCTGTGCGTGGCAAGCTACAAATGCTTTTTGGGAAGTAGACAGCTTGCTGCTCGATTGGCAGTGAGATGGCATGCTGGGCGAGACGTGACCTTGCCAAGGAACAACATGCCCACCAGTAAACATGGACTGGCTGCTCCATGCCATCCCATTTTTATTTGTTGTCAGTGTCAGTCATGTGGTTTTGTTGTAGTTTGTTGCATATCGTCAGGGCCAAGTCTGTATTTGTGGTTATGATGACGGGTATAGGAAATAGGCACGATGTACTCTGGTTTAAATACAGTATGTGTGTAAGGAAAGTCTCAAAGATTACTTTCATAGGAAGATGAAGACTGTCCCGTGCACGTCCTGAAGAATGGGAACATACCGTTGTAAATTATTCCAGATGCCTGGAACCTAAATTTACATTTAGTAAAAGAAGAGAAGTCAGAGCTTCAGGGCACTCGGAATGAAACCAGTTTTAAACGAATGAATAATATTACATAAAACAATAAACCCCAAAAATTAAACAAGAGTGGAGAGAGCTGGGAGGTCGGATGCGTTGTCCCTGACATCCTGCCTGTAGCTACGTTGTGTTTTTATTCTGAGTTTAGAAACAAGCCACTCGCTCACCGATTCAATGCTCTCAGTTTTCAGTCTCCATGTTATTATAGTGAAAAGAGTAAACATAAAAAAAAATGATCTCATACTACTACACCGTAACACTGCATTCATCTACATTTTTGGAATACGTGTAAAGTATTGTATTGTTAGAAGAGCACTTCAGCAACATGTACATATGTATTCAGCTTGTACCTTTCCCCATTAGGAGTATTTATCAGTTATACTGTAATGCATCTTTGTAAGCCTCTTTTGCTCAACTTACATTAATTCATAATAATATTAAACCAAATGCATACTGGACTGTATGTTTCATCCCAGTGCAATGTGCATCATACAATATGTGCCTTATAAACACATCTGCATTAATATACTACAATCAGAGTATATTATATAAATCTGAGATAACTTTTTCAGGCCATTCAAAGGTATTAACAAATGAAATGCTCAAGATGTGTATTGTACAATTAACACTATTAACTAGTAACTCCCACACTAAAATAAAAAAAAAAACACCTTTGAGGAAACATGACATAATAAATGGTCATTATTAAATAATCTTTCTATATCTTCAGCCGTGAAAGGCTGATATCTCTCCCTTTGATGTGACGCAGTGCATTTCAATTATAATAATTATAGTATAATTATGAATGGTTGTAATTTTCAACAACACAAAGGATAGCATGCATCTTTTGTGAGTCGTTGCGTGAGTTCAGTAGTTGACTAAATGAACTTAACGCTCAGGAACTGTTTCATCCCTGTGATTTATATCTGTGGTTGTATCAGGTGACTGTGGGCAATGTTGTAAAAAAAAGATGAGTGGGGGATTTTTTCCCCATCAATTTGATGAAATAGCTTAAGTCGTCAATTATTGAATTTGCCGGATTAGCCATTTTTATTTGATCCATTAACAACTGCTTAGTTGTTGTTCCAGAAAGAAAAAAAAAGTGCATTGTGCTATGTCTCAATATTACATTTTAATATTATATATATATATATACACTGTCATATAGGATTTGTCCCTATTGCCAACCCGTGTACAGTATGTGTTTCTGTCTGTGTGCGTCAGACGGAGAGCGTGCATGCACATAGTTTCTCTGGCAATCCGCCAGCGTCGGTTCAACCCTTTGTGTCGGCGCCGGCTCAGACCTCCATGTTCCTTTTAGATAAGAGCAGTGAGGTTGGGTGACAAGATGCTCCAAGGCGTATGTCTCAGGATGTGAAGGGCTCTCCAGTTCTCAATGTCTCTTTTGCCATGGCGAAAGCTGATGGATTTGTAGGACTACAACATGTAGTATGTGTTTTTTGTATTATGTGTTTTATTTAGTCAGTCATTACATACAATGCAATAAGTAAAGCCACAATCTAATATACACAAAAAGATAGACTGAAAAGGTATAGGTAGGAGCATAATGCTTATATATTCCTATCCTAAATTCATATTAATTAAATCAGATAATTAATTTGATACAAAGATTTTTTTTTTTTTATAAACATACATTTCATTCACACTTGTAAACCTCAAAAATAGTTGTATAAACAATCCTTTTGAAAACCAAAAATGAGTTGACCATTCTTACATTCATGTTAGTGTTGTTCCATAATTGTACTCCTACAATAGAAATATATCTTCTTTTAATCCCTTTTTAGCTTTCTGCACAGTACACTTACAAACATCTCTCAAATCATATTTACACTCATGTATTGAAAACAGTCTGGCAGTGACTTTGCTTTATTGTCTGCATTATTTTATAATACATGTTGTTCACTCACATGGCAAATTGGGAAAAAGGGCCAATTTGACTTTATAATACTGAATGTGACTGAATAATTACCTCTGGTTGGACACTGAGTGGGAGATTTATTTTCTGACGCTTTATTTCATTCGAGAGGAAATAGCTTTCGCCAGTAGCGACGTCACTTTAAACGACGCTATAACAACACGCAGTTGATTGTGTGTTTTTTTTCTACAGCCAGAGACTAACAGTAGCACAATGCTGCCCTCCTCCTCGGGATCGACGTCTCGGTCGCTTTGGTCTTCGTCAACGAAGATCTTTTTAGTCAATTTTTAGTCAATTTTTTTAGTCAATTTTAAACACACGATTTAAAGTGGTTCTATTGTATTATTATTCTTTGTACAGATCTAAATAAAACAATCAATTATTCCATAAAATCGTATGAGTCGACGAAGAATTTTTTAACAGCCCTACCGCCTTGATGTTTATATATCAAAATAATTAGGTCCAAAAGTGAAATAATTAGGTCCAAAAGTGTCCATCCCATATAACCGGAGCCCAAGCTGCAATCTAATTACTTATTTTGTCTGACCCAAAACTCAGAATCCCTCGGGTAAATCCCTACGTTTGAGTTGCAGACCTACTATTTTGACATCACTCCCACTTGAATTCTAAATAAAATGTCTCTCTGAATGCATTTTTTTTTATTAGTTGCTCAGAGTTGGGGATGTTAAGGTCACTGGTTCACATACTGTAATCTATTGGGAAGTACTTGGTGAAGAACAATAATGAAAACATCTGCTCTATCCCGGAAACATCTGTTGTTTGGAGGCGTTAGCATCGTGAAGGCTTACATACTTCAAGTGATCCTGTGAACTGTTGATGCACACGTGTGCTATATTTAGCTTTTTCAGTAACGATTCCCTGCCTAACGTTGTACAACTAAGACTGTATTTGTAGCAGGCAGATTTAGAGTCTTTTGAATGTGTGAACGGCTGAAAACATTGTCTTTATCTGCTTACTTAAGACCATGTTAAAACAGCTAAATAAACCCCGCATGGATATAGAATATTACATTGTTGCTCAAGTACATCAAGAAGGCCCTGGAAAGGAACAGTTAGAAAATCCACCACATGTGCAGCTAATAATATTCTCATATACTCTCAGCGAGAAACTGAGTCTGTAAATTTAACAAAACAGTATGTGTTCATCTGTGGTGTGTTGGATTTTTACTTTCCTTTAATTCAGCTTTAATACACCTGTCTACCCTGCCAAGGATTTGTAAATGTCAGCCATTAAATGTCCACACTCTTGCACATTGCTCTAGCGTGCATACAAACGGACCAGAGGGTATTTAGCGAGAAGGAACCGGACCGACGTCTCCACTTTGTCACGTCCATTAAACTTTACAGAGTCTGGAACCAGCACATTTATTGCAAAGGTTAAAGCTCCCCGTTCCGTCCAGATTTATGTGCACGTCATATTTAGAAATATCTAATTCCACTTTTTTTTGCATGGAGTCTGTACAACCGTGATGTATTGGTACAGTTTTACATTATTTTTCTAAAACTACAATTCTTCTTCTTCTAAAAGGTGGGAAGTAGGCATGGGAATATATGACCATTTCATGTGACAATCATCCCCCACATATGTTTAAAACTTCTAAAATGGCATCACTTCTTCACCTTACATTTGATTAAACCAAAAAATAAATAATCTTATGTCACTGAAAAATTCACCAAAATGAACTTACTGTGAGAGTGATTTAAAAAAATAATAATATTGCACTATAATCTTATATGGTCCTATCCTTAGTGGGAAGAATGATCTGACTACTTGATCTGAAAATATACTTAGTCTTTTAGTATTTCCACACAGCCCTGCTTTACAGCAAGTAAATGCTCAAAGATCAAAGAGACAAAGATCTCTTATTTTTAATATACAGAACGTTGAAATATTCTGATTTTATCCAAACTAAGAAAATAAACTCCCACTGTTTACATCTCTCAGAACCCAAACAACCTTCATTTGCATTTTTGGTGATTAATTGAGTGTTAAATCCCCAATAATTTATCACAACACTCCATTTAAGCTCACATTGACACTCGGCAACAGGGATCACCTGTTTGAGGGAAAAGTAAGAGTTCATTAGAATCCAAACTTGATCTTTAACTCTCATTGGCTTCTTGTTTCTTCTCTTTTTTTAAATGTGAAAAGCAACAAGAGACCACGTGATCATCGTATGTGACCCAGGATGAAGGTTCCCTGCTACACTTCTCTTGATCCTTTTTGAAAGAGAGTCGCAGGCAGTTGTTGATTTCTGTGAAAGGGATCATGAAAACATATCTGTTGCCACCAGGTCATCTTAGATAGTTGTCTTGCCTCACGCATGGTAGTATAATAACAGCCATAATGGGCTCTCTGATTTACATAATCCCAGAATCACTATAAGGGTTCAAAGCCCTTTCACCCCTCTGTTGTCTGTAATTGGGTACCAGTGAGGTACCGATGATTCACACGGCTGACCTTTGAGATTGCCTCGATTCCTGTCAGTGTCTTGTCTAACAGATGTCAGCTGATAGAGTAGCCCCCCACCCATAAATAGTAATCTACATCTAACACCACATGGAAGTTTTGAGGACTTTAAAACTGCAAAGAGATTCTTCCTCCTGATGTTTTTTTGGGTTTTCGAGTGCTACTTTCATTAATTTGCAGACTCTCGAAGAGAAGATGAATGGGTAGCTGAATGGATTTTTAATTAAATATGAGGTTATTTAAAGTGTGATTATAAAACATTGCATACAATTGATGTACCGCTGACGACCCTCTTTTAGAAAGCGGCTTACAAAAGCCCCAGTCCATCTGCTTGTGCCTGCCGTCAGTCATTGGGTGCACTTGTGTGGACCCTGTGCTCTGCACACTGTTCTGTTGCACAACGTTCATCCGGTTTTGTTCGACTTTCTATAGAAAATGAAATCATGAACGAAGCCGGGCTTGGGAATATAATGCCCTTTTTTAATTTGGAGAAAATAACTTTCAGTGTTTTGGAAATGTTCAGAGAGGAGACGGTGAATTCAGTGGACGGCAAAAGGGACGTCTGGCCTAAATACGGTGAATAGATGTGAACATGAACGCAGCCAGCAGGCCTCACACGAAACAATGGCCTCTGCCCCCGATGTTTGCTTTTGTCAAATATAAAGGAGCGACGGCTACATGCAGCGTGGAATACATTCAACTTGTGTATATTGAGAGGGTCTGAACATACAAAGCAGATACATTATTTTATACATGTTCAGTGGTTGGTTATTATTACAATATTGATATCATTGGTTGTTTTATAGATGTTGTGAGACAGTTATTGAATCATTGGCTTGTTATTCAAGATGAAACGATGTCTTCACTGTTGCCAAAAGGAAACCGCGTACGCACTGACTCTGCCAGTATACAATTGGAAGAAACATTTTGCAACCATTATTAAATGAATCTATGTGCGGATCATCAGTGAGAGGTACTCGTCTTGCAGCTCAAGACTATAAAGTTTAAACAGTTATATTGATTTAAAGTCTGATCTATACATCGTTTAATGCAATTTATTACCATCCTGGTTAATTTGTTTGGCACATTACTGTGATATGAGAGAGAGAGAGAGAGAGAGAGAGAGAGAGGTCAGAATGTGACCGACTATGAAAGAGGGCGATGAATATGTGTATATATATATATATATATATATATATATATATATATACATATTATTCTTTGTGTAGGATGTGATGGGGAGAACTAATCAATTTTGGATTAAATTGCTAAATATTGCGCTGAAGGATATTCGGCTCCTAGGTCTTTATACAGTCACCTGTCGCCACCGGGTCCCGCTCTTTCACAATAGCTTCTCTAATGGAGCCTCCCGTGTCGCGCTGCCATGGGGACGCAGGGAATGTGAATGAAAGTGCTGTTTAGAAATGAAAATGAGCTAAATTGTCTTCACTTCTCGCAGATCACAATTTGAGCTCTGTGGGTATAGTGAGGAGCTTTTGGTTGGAGAAAGCATTTATCCTCATGTGTCATATTTAACACAGCAGTGTGTTGCTGTTGTGGTGAGATATTGACTCCAAACATGCCGGGCCAATACAATTGCTGTTATCTTCATAATTGTCTTTGTCCGTTCCTCGTAAATCACGGCATACAAATATAGCGAGACATGTTTGTTAGCATCACAAATTATCATCAGTATGTGCCGTGAATACATCATTGATTGGCCCTGTGAGGCTGTAAAAGCGATGCACACAGTGGAAAATAATTGTTGAATGTATAAAAGAAATAGAGACATCGTTGATAATAGCCTTGATTTTGGAGAAAATGCAGAGGTCCCCAAATCAAAGGACATATCTGAGTGATGTTGTCTAAACATACTAACATTGGTTTGCATGTGATGAGCTCAAATGAAGCTCTTGGTACCAAACATGGAGATATCACTGTCTTGTTGATTGACCAGATTCATTAAAAGCTACAAATATACCTTTTGTTTTTATGGAATTCCATTTAATTAAATTAATGAATATATAAATATGGCAATGAAAAAAATACTGAAAGGGATAAATGGGGCAATAAATGTGTGTGTATATATATATATATATATATGTCTTTATTTATCTCTGACGTGCTGTGGAAACTGTTTTCTTTGAATAACTCATTCACAAGGAAATTTATTAAGATGTTGTTGTTTTTTTAATTAATGAACGCCACATTGCCCTTAAATACATTGTGTTGACCGGTGTTGACATTTCTGCAGGATCTCAGTTGGCTAGTTTGTTGGATAGTTTGGCTGTTTTTAAAGTGGCGTTGTATGAGGCACTTATCCATTTTCAGTGTATTACCTCGATGGGGGGTCGGCACACCCCCAATTTTGGAGAAAGGGCCAGTCATGCTGACATGAGAGCTACTGCTGTGGACAATATGTCATTTTAGCAACCTAAAAGAAAGGCACACGCAGAGAAATCAACATCCTTCTCAGTGTACGCTCTAAATTTAGAATAGTATCACCACTTACTGTCAAACAGCTCTTTTCTTAACTGGAAGTGAAACGTATCTTCGGCGCCTCAGACTCCTTTGACAAATACAATATATAACAAGTTTCAGTTCTGTTCGTTGTTGGTACACATTTTAAAAATAGGATACACTTGGTAAAACATGGTTTTCTAGCTAGGTCTTTCTTTTAGGTTGGAATACACTTTGCACCCCCGTCCACAGCGATGCATTGCTTTCCTCTTTCGCTTGTAATGCGTCTGCTTCAAACCGCCATCTACTGCATGTAGCACACTGACTATGGACTCAAGTTCCTCATGCAACCCCATTTCAAAACACCCAAACTATCCCTTTAACCCTAGAACACTCACGTTACAAATAGTAAAACCATCAAAAATATACTTCTCATCAAAATATATTAAAATACAACAATACAAGGCAAATTGAAGTACTCTTCTTTTATTTTACCCTATAGAACTTCTCATAAAAAGAAAAACGGGTATCATGGGGGGGGACCCTGAAAAAAGGCTCAATCGGGTGAAAAATTAGGGAATCGTCAATAAAACATGATTAAAAATATAAAAAATGGAGCTATAAACTTGTTCTTTGGTCCACCGGTTCCTGGTAATGTCCACCTGCAATGTCTTCACTCTATCACTAACGTTGGGTATATTTTACCCGAACACGGTATATTTTACCCGAAAAAAAACAGGGATTGGATCAGAGAGACACGCCCACCTTCAATAAGACACGCCCACCTTCGATGTCAGTGAGCAGCATGAAGCTACACAAGGACCCACGCAACTCAAAAAAGCAACACAATGAAAATGACGTAACCACAATCGCTCAAAAATCACCCGACGTTAGTGTTCTGAAGTCAGAAAAGCTTTTGCCCCATTTCTGACTTCAGAGGTTTTGCTTAAGCCTTGGTTCCATGTCCCAAAAGCTCCTTTCCTTCTGAGGACTCATAACGCAGAAAGCTCTGTTTCTGTTTGCATATTGGAGCGAGAGAAAACATCAATTTCATGACCGGGTCCGTGATCTAAAGTGTGCAATTGTCTTCACACTGTGGCCACGAGAGGAAATGGCTTTTCTGAATTATTTCATTTATGTACAATTGGTCACACACCAACAGATGGTAATGTTGAATGTATTCTATTTCACAGATGTATTCCTGTCTGATTACTAGTCAGCCATTTATTTATTTTACTTGAAGATTCATTCTGTCTGCTATTTGATCTAATACCAGCTTTGTCTGTGCTCTGTTTCCATGCAGATTGTGGCCAATGTTATCATTTTCTTGTGTGGCAACATGGCGGGGGCGTATCACAAACATCTGATGGAGTTGGCACTTAAACAGACTTATCATGACACGTGCAACTGCATCAAGTCCCCAATTAAGCTGGAGTTTGAGAAGAGACAACAGGTAAAGTGCTCGTAAAGTCTGAATGACCTTTGAGCGTACGGTGAATGCTTAAGTACATGTGGAGCGTTGCTGATGATGATGATGATGATGATGATGATTGCAATAATGATAGCAATGTATACGAATGAGGAATAGATTGTCTGTGTGAGGCAACAAATGAGAGAATAGATCAATCAAAACATGAATGCATTGATATTTAATCCAGAGCCAAATAATGTGTTGTTCCAAAAATGTTAGTTTTTTTAAAGTTTGTGATAAAAAAATAAATTCTCCCTGCAGCTTCCTCCATCTTAACATGTTTTTGTTTTGTTACATCGATGTAAAGGAGTCTTTACACCTGCGCTCGGTCTTAAGGATGCAGCCGTTCATGTTGTGTGTGTGTGTGTGTAAGCAGAGAAGGACTCCACAGAGGATTTGTGTCAGGATTTAGGAGCTGTGTTTGACAGAATATGGTAATTGTTAATGACCTCACTTAGTGTGATGATTATGGTGACTCCCTGGAGCCTGCTGCATGTGCTAGAATATCTGTAATCGAGGCTTGTTAGCATCTTGTGGCTGCTGGCTGACATCTTTGGAGTTGATGAACAAGATATCAGAACATCTGCAGCAAACGAGTCCCTCTCCATTGAGTCAATGGACAAGCACCCATTGGTACTTTTCTGTGCGTGTTTTAGTTTTTTTGCAGGATGAAAGTGATTGGATATTGATGCAGATTCAGGCAATTCTATGTGATTCATCATTACAACATCTTCAGAAGTGCATTGTTCAAACTGCTTTAGTTAATTGTGCTGCTGGGTCACGTACAATAACACTGGAGATAAGATTTTCACAAAACCTATGAACATAATTTACCAAAAAATGTGTTCCACCTCCTGTTCGAGAAACACAAAGCAACATATTTGGTAGTTGTTGTCTCTTTCAATCTGTCTTTCCACACGCATCTGGTCGATTCCTTTTTAAAAAGATATTAGTTTGCTATGCCATTTTTGCACCCCTTTGATATTTAGCGTTTAAGTTTGAATACTTTAATCTATGCATGTATGTATGTATTGTGTGTCTGCCGACATGCTTTTCTGCACATGTTGTGTGTAAAGTTGGAGCAGGTTAGTGCAATACTCCAGCTGAAGCGAGGTGTTGATTAAATCTCTCTGCTACTGTATGTTAGGGTGACCAGACGTCCTCTTTTTCCCGGACATGTCCTCTTTTCGAGACCTAAAAAAAGCGTCCGGCAGGGATTCCAAAAACGTCCGGGATTTTGCTACGTCGGGGAAAATAGTTATTACCCCCTTACAAGTTTTGGAAATGGTATCTCCCTCACGTTCCACCTTCTTGCGCAAGCTCTGACTGTAGAGAGAACTGTCATTGGTCGACCGATCTCAACGTAAATGTAATTCCCCGGCATGCTATACACTACTGCTACCCCCCCCCCCCCCCCCCCCGCGACGAAGTGTCCTCTTTTTCACAAACTCAAATCTGGTCACCCTACTGTATGTGAGCCTGGGATGAAGCTTGCTTCTCACTATAGCTGTTGGATACAGTCAGATGAGGCTGGATCCAGCTGTTGTTGTGAATGCCCAGGCCCGGGGTGGAGCTGCTTGTCCCTGGGATGAATCCAGCTTGTGTCATTACAACTCCCATAAGCGAAGCTGAAAAGGCCTCGGGGTGGAGCTTCTCCACAGAAGCCCCGCAGAGCTGCTGCTGCTGCTGCCTGCGACAGATGGTGGTAACTGGGCAGAGACGCACTTCTCTCGGGCCCGTCGTAATGTATACTGTTTGCTGCATGCTTTTATCCAAAGTGCCCTGCGGTACAGTGCGGTGCATTTTCGGTGCGAGTGGTCCAAGGGGGACGATGTGACTCATCACAAACCAAGAGCCCAGGCAGCATTTGTTAGCAGCAACACAACTGCGGTTCACGTGGAGCCCTCAACGCCTCAGGAGGGAGATGATCAAGGGGGCAGAACTCTTGTTGAAGTTGGAGGTGGCATTGGCTTAATTAAGAGTTTTCTACAATCTTGAACCTCTCCACCGAAGAGGAGTTTTATTTGCTTAGCTGAGAGTAATACCTCCAGTAACCTCAGAGACGGATAATTAAGCTTCCACAAAATACATGAAAAGTTGTGAGGGGAATAGCGGTTAAGTCTGTCTTCAGGTGGCTTTCAGTAAAAGAACGTTGCCTTTTAAAAACATGGATAATTAATGTGAGTTATAGGTAGTCAACCTGACACAATGTAGCGCCCAATTAATCTTGGTGACAGCTTGTTGTCTCCTGTCATCAAAGGTGAATCCTTCAGATTTTAATTAGGGTTGAAATAAATTAAATTTCAATTTGCTGAAAGTTAAATCTTTTTTATTATCAAGGTCCATTGATTATACTTGAATTAATTACATAAATATACAATATTTTTGTTCCTAAAGTCAAAACGTTGTTGTTTGTATTTGTATATAGTTCTAAGCACACTTCATTTTGGGTCACGCCACTGACAAAATAAGTGATTGACGATGAAAATGATCTGAAGGTTAAACAAATTAACTTTCTTATATGAAACCATGTAATATATTGCAGATGTTGATCGTTTTTTAAATCTAATAATCTGCTTATTTTTTCTTCTTCTTCATCTTCTTCCTCCTCTTCTTGTGTCACTGCCTCCAGGAGCGTCTCTTGTTGTCTCTGCTGCCCGCTCACATCGCCCGTGTGATGAAAGCCGAGATCATCCAGAGACTGAAGGGCCCAAACTTCGGCCAGATTGAGAACACAAACAATTTTCACAACCTCTATGTCCAGAGACACACTAATGTCAGGCATGTATTCATTATTTGAAACACCACCTATATGACCAAGCAGCACTGTAGTGTTCTCTGTGAGACACACATGTGACACACTGTGTGTATATAATTATGAGAGTACATATTTACATAGAGAGCAGGCCAAATGTGTATCCATGGTTTTGAAAGTAATGACTTTTCCTGGAAGACATTAAAGCATTACATAATAGTATATTGATTTTTTCCCCTCCCATCTCTAGTATACTGTATGCTGATATTGTGGGCTTCACACGGCTAGCCAGTGACTGCTCACCTGGAGAGCTGGTGCACATGCTGAATGAGCTGTTTGGCAAATTTGATCAAATTGCCAAGGTAAACATTTCATTATTTGTCACTTATGAACACTTCCTACCAGTGCTACTTTTGCTTCTTGAATTTGGGGGCGAAACAATAAATCGTTCACACGTCAGGCCATTTTGAAGAGTGAAACTCACACACAAACAAACTGATCATAGAAAATACAGAGAATTCTATCTGTTTAATAAAGCGTAATACAATCTAGCTCTTGTAAAATGCATGTTCAATGGGAAAACAAATTGAAAGCGTTGAGTTTATTACGTGATTCCATAATAAAACTGCCTGTTAATGGGACCTTTATTTGACCCCGTGTGTCTGAGCTGTGATCCGCCTTTTTTATATGCAGGAAAATGAATGTATGCGGATCAAAATCCTCGGCGACTGTTACTACTGTGTGTCCGGCCTGCCGGAGTCTCTGCCGAACCATGCAAAGAACAGTGTGAAAATGGGTCTGGACATGTGTGAGGCCATCAAGTAAGTGCCGGTTACGTAACAGTGCTGCTGGAGAAAGACGGTCACATTTTGTAGAAACGCTTACTTACAGGAAGCACATCCAGTCCTTAAAATATATTAGTCCATCAAACAAACATCCCTCAACTCTGCAGTACTGATGGTGGGTAGACCGTTGTAAATCAATGATGAAGACGATGCAGAGCATGCATCATACTCCCCCCACCCCCCACCTCATGCTGATTCTTGTGTCTGTTAACTCAGTTACGACCTGAAGACTCTCAAGAGTCTCATTACACTTCTGGAAATTTTAGGTACTACTTTTTACTACCTGCATTTCAAAGATTGTTCAAGATTTCCAGATATGTCTTTAAACGCAGTGTTTACATGTATTGAACACCTGCCGGTAATACAGTAGTGATAAGCACTTGCTCACCGTTAGCATTAGACTAATTTAGCTACTGTGTGCGTGTGTGTGCGTGTGTGTGTGTGTGTGTGGGGTCAGTGTGAGATCCCGTTTCCTGTAACCATCAGACTGAGACAAAGGGGAGAGAGAGAGAGAGAGACCTCAAATATAAAAGTTTAATTGAGATCAAAACAATCGGCACCATTAAGGTCAGAAAGAGGCATTCCTTCTCTTTTCTAACTGTGTGTGTGTGTGTGTGTGTGTGTGTGTGAGAGAGAGAGAGAGGATTTTCTGTTGCTCCACATTCATAAGACTTGGTTTTTGGCGCATGATAGGAAAGTGCGAGATGCCACTGGGGTCGATATCAACATGCGCGTCGGAGTGCATTCTGGGAATGTCCTGTGTGGAGTGATTGGACTTCAGAAATGGCAATATGATGTTTGGTCACATGATGTCACGCTGGCCAATCATATGGAAGCAGGAGGTGTACCTGGGTGAGTGAAATGGAAGTTAGACATAGGCTCTTGTTAGCATTAGGTTACATTGCATTCTATTCTTTGATTACTTTACTACACTTCTGTATCAGTTTGTTCTGGTTGGTTACGGTCAAACCTTGCTGTTCTTTGCCAGGCGGGTCCACATCACCTCCGTGACACTGGAGCACCTGAATGGTGCCTATAAGGTGGAAGATGGGGATGGGCAAGAAAGAGACCCCTACCTGAAGGAGCATGGAGTCATCACTCATCTGGTCATCAACCCAAAGGTACTGTAGGACATCCATCACATCCAGTGACATGAACGTTGAAATGCAACAAAATGACACCGTTTCCACGCGTGTCCAGGTGGACCGCCGGAGCCCGCAGCATCACTACCGCTCCAGACACACTGCCGACGGAGCGAAGATGAGAGCCTCCGTCAGGATGACCCGCTACCTCGAGTCCTGGGGAGCCGTCAAGCCGTTTGCCAACCTGCACCACAGAGACAGCATGACCAATGAGAATGGGAAGATCAACACGGCCGTATGTCTTTTTTTTTTTTCGACACATATGTTGCGATTTAGTTGATGGGAAAGTTCACCTACAGCTTGTAACCCACCTCTCTCCGCTTGTTGTGTGTCCAGGATGTGCCGATGGGGCAGTATCACTTCCAGAGGAGATCAGAAAGGCAAGCTGCTCATTTTACAGCTCCGGCACAATTTTCTTTGGCAGGATTATCCTCATCCCAAAACAGTACAGTGACAGACGACAAGATCTTTAATAAGACTAGACGTCTTGCTCGAGGCTTTGACGTGTGTGACGAACATTATGTGAACTTAAAAGATATGCTGTCTCCTTTTCTTCTTGTTGCCCATTAAAGAACAAAGTCTCAGAAGAAACGCTTTGAGGAGGAACTGAACGAGAGAATGATCAGGACCTTTGATGGGATAAATTCGCAAAAGTAAGAAAAAACTAAAAGTTATTTTGATATACTTGTGCAAACAAATATATGGAAGCCCATTTCCGCCACTGTGAAAAAAAAAATGAAGATCCTGTAAGTCAGACTAGATTTACTATCTCATAATTATGACTTAACTATCTCATAATTTAGATTTAGTATCTCATAATTATGATATACTATACTACTATTTTTTTTTTTCACAGTGGTGCAAATGGACTTCCATAAAATACAGTACATGCAAAAAGTAAAACTGAAACTGAGGAAACATGGCACATTAAAGCAACTGATGGCATGCACTGTATCTGAATGAGGTGGACATCATATTGAATACCTGCCTCATGTCACGGTTCAATATGCTGAACAAATATCTAAACTTTAATCTTCATTATTTTTGTACACACACATCTTCATTACTTTTAACAGTGCCCGTCTTCTCCTTTTTATCTGGCCTATGGTCATACTTCATCTTTTTATGCTTACTCTGTAACTTGCTGCTGCTTCAAACAAATGTCCCCCTGGGGATGAATAAAGTATACATCTATATATCTATCTATCTATTTATCTGGTCAGTACACCCAATTGTAAATATTCAGTACACCCAATTGTAAATATTCATGCTCCCTTTTTATTGCACTTCTGTTTTATGTTTATCGTTAAATGTTTATTGTCAAATTCCTTGTATGTGTAAACTTACTTGGCAATAAATGATTCTGATTCTGATTATGATAACTATACCTTTATACTTACAGACAGTGGCTCAAATCCGAAGACATTCAAAGAATATCGTTATTCTTTCACAACAAGTCCTTGGAGAAGGAGGTAGAGTACATTGGCCCCACACACCCCTCAGTGGATGTACCTGAGTAGTTGTTTCAAAGAGAATTACAGAACACATCGTTACTGTTTGTTCCTTTGCCTTCACTTAGCTTACCCTGCAATCTTGTAAAGCACAGGAAGACTGCTGATGTCTGAGTGCATAGCTGAGTTGCTTTTGAAGTAGCTTGGATATTAGTTTGAAAGCCTTTTGTGGAAACTTGACCTTCTTTTTTTTTCATCCTTTTAGTACAGAGCAACAACCTTGCCGGCCTTCAAATACTACGTCACCTGCGCCTGTTTGATCTTTTTCTGCATTTTTATTGTGCAGATTCTCGTTCTTCCAAAGTACGTGTGCTCGATTTCAAAGTACTGCTGCTGTAATGTTATGGATTATTGTGCACATGCACACATGTATATAATACATTATTGTGCACATGCACAATAATACATATACTTTTGTATATGTATTATTGTGCATGTGCACTTTGCTTATGTTTCTGAGCTAATGACATTCAACTTTCAGTGAACTGAACTTGCTGAACGTGATGACATTGATATTGTAATTTTTTTCTTTTTTTAGGACAACTATCTTGGGGATATCTTTTGGAACGGCTTTTTTTATCCTTTCCTTGATCCTCCTCATATGTTTTATTGGACACTTCTTGGTAAGTAAATCCATTGACTGACCGACACAATTGTTTTAGTCGTGCCCTTTCTCTAAAGGTTCTTTTCTATTAAAACCTGTCTTTAACTTTAAAAAGCTTGCTCTCTAGAGGCTCCTGAGTGGTCAAGAGTGGTCCAAGCGCCTCTCTGGTCACCTTAACAGTCCATTAAGTGGCATGATTGTTGGCCTAAGTACCCCTCAGTTTTACCTTTGGGCAAAAATGAATCCCGACCCTGTGCACGAACAGGACCTGTGCACACCACTGCTTTGGTTCACGCTTCAGACTCAACTGGATGTTGTGACTCTGGGGTTTTACAGCGTAGTTGGTATGTTTGCATTGTAAATCATTCAGAAAAAGGCTGACTTCATTTTAGTTTGTCTTATGATATATTTAATGGGGGTTAAGTCCTGCTAAAATACTTCTAACAATGGAATCGCTAGCAGTGCCTTTACATCTTTTGAAATAGAATAAATATCGCCACTGGAAGATAGTCTCTGGCTTCAAACGCCACTTCAGCTCCCTTCTGAAATATTCACTGTCTAGTGAAAATGTATGAAAGAACAGCAGAAGGAGGAAAGAGAATGAGGGGGGAAAAATACAAAAATAAATGAGTAGTATAACATTTAAAGGTGCAATAAAATGTCACAATCCGCAGGCCTAGTCTTTGCAAGTGAGCATCTTCTGCTTTACTCTGAACTATTCCCCTCTGGATGTTGCCTGAGGCTCAAAAACTAAAACGCAACCCTCAGTAGTGAATGTTGAGGAGCCTCCTGCTGTCTTTTGTTGACTTTATTTAGAATTGCTTTTTGCTTTGGTTCATGTCATTTCATTGTCTACTATTGGGGGGAAATACAGAGAACCATCACAGTGTAATAAACCAGAACCAGCATGTAGTTCATGGATCCTCTGTGAACAGGAACATTACACTCTATAATCAATATGCGTGTGTTTTCCTTGGCACAGTTGCAGCCGAGTGTTTCAGTATCAAGAGCTCATCCTGTTCTTGTGTCCCCCGTCTCATGTTGCAAGAGGGGATCAACAATGCAATTATTCCTTCTTATTCCTTAAAATGCTATATTCTAATATAGCATTTTAAGACGAGAAGACATATTTCAGCTATCAGGGACTCATATTTTGAGTTTTTTTATAAAATGTCATGAATGATGACTGTAATTTCAAAATCAATCATGTGGGTCTGCTAAATTTGATAATTATAGGCTGAATATAGTAGGAAAAATCTAAATAATACCTATTCATACATGTATTCCTCTCATATAATTTTGGATAGCATTCCGACGGTGTGACCCGTCAGTCAGTAAAACAACACCTGCGTGCTTCACTGTGAATGGGCTGCATTTAGTTTTTCCATTCTCGATCACAAAGTAAGGTGACCTACATAGAGCAGAAACCGTGTCACTGCGTCTTTGAGTATTCAGAAAAGTGCTATATAAAATCACAGTGTTATTATTATTAATGACGATAGGTACCGTACAAATGTAAACATGCCTATTTGATTCACTGAATAGCTGATTCTGTGACTGTAACTTGAGATCTTCAACTTAAATCAACCCTTGCGGGTTACTTTGTCTTTGTCATTCAAGTGTTTTATTATTAAAGTAATTATTATTTGATCTGCTGGACTAGAGGGTAAAATTGCAGTCAAATGCCTTGTTGTTCAAACCCCACTAGCTCTACATGTCTAGTAATCCTGGTGGTGCATGACAGTCTGCCATCCTTACTTTATTGCATCGCAAATCACATTCCTGAGCCATTCAAATGTCACATTAACTCAGCCCCAGTGATGCTCAGATATTGCTCTGAGATGACCATGCAAATGATTTGTACTTTCACTGTGATTGTCTTGCAATGAAACACATTCAGCTGAAGGCAGCGCTGCAAAGAGGAAAAGTAATTGCCTGTAACCATTTGCAGAAGCATGGGAAGATTTCATTGTTGTGTCAATGATAACTCCGTAATAAACAGCATGTAAACATGTTGCAATCCTAATGCTATATAGTGTGTCTGTGTGTGTGTGTGTGTCAGGTGGTATTGCTGGGTTGAAATGAAATGCAGGCGTGAACAGTGTGTCTCTGGGACACGTACAAACGCTGCCCTCAGTTCTAATGATTTAATTAGTGAAGCAGGAGACAGACGCTAGTTAACAACCCCCTTCAAGCTTTGCTTTGCTTCTAATGCAAGTTTAAAAAAGGTTTGCTGCTTACATCATTTTATATATATATATATATATATATATATATATATGATGGAATCACTTGCAGTGGTCATTTTGTAGCACAGTTATTGCATGTAGTTTGAAATGTATTGCAGTATATGCACCATTAAACTGATAGGACCCCTCTTTATATAATTGGATGGCTCTTGATCTCGTTCATTGGCACCGCTGAGGCAAGTAGCAGTTCATCAGTAATAGGTGCTCCAGTGAGTCAACTTGCATTGTTTATTTTTTTCCCCCCAATAATTGATTTGTTATTGCGCACGTCTGCTCATACGCTACACATATTTTAATTAGTTAATTCGTGCTTGTGTTCCTTGCTGCTTCTTTTGTGCGTATGAAAGTATCCCTAAACCTTAATATCTCAGCTCCAGAGTCCTCTGTTCTTTCGACTCATGTATTGTGTGCTGTTATGTGTTCGTGTCCCTGCAGCACTGCAGTAAAAGCGCCTCCAGTTCTTGGATGTGGCTGCTGAGGTCATCAGTCATTATTGCCAACAAGCCATGGCCCCGCATCACTCTCACCATGACAACCACCGCTCTAATACTCATAATGGCCGTCTTCAACATGGTAAGCTTTTATATGCAGGCGCTGCAGTAAGAGAGGAGTAACACCAATTAGGCTTCAGCATCGAAGTAGCACAACCCTTGAGATGACAACCCTCTTATTAGTAACTGCAGTGTAATTAGAAGTTAATGCAACACCTTGTCACACAAGATGGGAACCAGGGATGTTTAGATTTTTTTGCACAATCATATTCATCAAACAAACTTACTTATCAATACTGCTGACTTACTGAGTGTGCTTAATGTAGAAATAGCTCAAATATTTCTGGCAACTATACAAAATAATGCTGTATCACAGCAGTAAATATGTCTCAGACATCATGGTTGGGGGCTGTTGACACTAGCATTTTAATTTTGTATTTATCTGGATGATTTCCATTTATTTTCTCTATTACGGCTGGCTGTTTCGCCGCATATTCAACGACATAAAAAAATATATTTTTGCTTATCTTTTGGCTTTCTTCAAATAGAAATATAATAGTTTCCCTGCATAATGGTGCCTACACCATTTGCATGTAGTGAGATAAGGGAACATCATACATAACAATTGTATCCTTTTTTACATTTTTTTCTTTTATACTCCATCACTTTTCAGATGTATCTGATTGAGGCATAGTTCTGTAGAAGAAAAAAAAATAAGAAGGCTCGGTTAAAGGTGAAATAGTTGCCTGAGGCTTTTGGGGGAAGTTGCGTGATAAAGCACGGTGTCAGGACCCTGGGTGAGACCTTCACACAAATCGATTCCAGAGATTAAATCTTGTTTTGCGCCTGACGTGGGTCAGTCGCTAAGGGCGGATGAGCCAAATTAACTTGGCTTTGCTCAGTGTGGCAGCCGATCCTCATCCTGTCCTGCAGGCTCACTTTAAAGGACATTATTGAATGGCTGGCCTCTTATCTAACAAGACTCTATTTTCCTCCTGCAAGTACAATTCAGAAGAGTTTGTATTTTACCAGGCTGACGTGCAAAACAAGCAGACGGGAGAGTGTTTGTAATTTGCATGTGAATCGTGTGCGTTCCTTTTTTTTCTTTGTGGTGAATTTGAACACAAAAAATGTTTTTAGCACAAACCAAAGAGATGACAAACCCTTTATTTCTGTTGACCATGTGTTCTTTCTTCTAGTTTTTTTTAGAAGAAAATGTGCTGCCTCCTGCTCCTGTTTACAATTCATCCAATGAAACAAAGTTTTACCCTAATGGACAAATAATTGCCTTTACGGGCAAAAACAATTTCTACCTCCCCGTAAGTAAAGATTTTAATAATCATCTGCAAATTTGTTTCCATCCTTGGTTTGATGTTTTTTCCAGTTATATCAATCTGACTTTCTGTCCCTTTTTCCCGTCTGTCTAGTATTTAATTTACAGTTGCATTCTGGGCCTCATCTCTTGCTCTGTGTTCCTGAGGATAAACTACGAGCTGAAGATGATTATCATGTTGACAGCTGTTGTGGTCTACAATGTCATCATTCTACAAACACATGCCTCTCTGCTGGATGAATATAGCAGATTTCTCTACAAGACTGAAAGCCTGGACAGGTAAGTGCACGGTGACAAACCAATACGGTTCAAGAGAGCGTTGAGAGTCAGGGTGAATGAAGAGAGGGCGTTGAGGTAGGCTGAGAAGAGCAACGGTTATGTTATGGTGAGACAATGGCCATCTGATATTAAACCTGTGGGATTCGGAGTAAGTGGGAAACCATGATATGAAGAAAAACGAGAGAAAGAAGATCTACTTCAAGGTCTTCCAGTTAGTCTAAGTGGAGGCACCTAGGGGGTGCCTGAACCAATTAAACTGGCTTCTCGGTATTTCCAGTTCTTCTTCACGAGCATGCAGGATATATCAGCAACCCATCGATCGCTTGGTGGATCTTAATGCTGGCCAGTTGCGGGTGCTTTTATGTTTTGTATTCCAGCTTTTTCCTGAGTGCTGATGGACAGTGGTCAATGTATACAGTACAGCTAATTGGAATTACAGGTTTATGTTGAGTTTATGGATGTGAGCAAACCTGAAAGGAGATAAAGATTAGCAACATTAACAACATAAATGCAAGGCTTTTATGGAGTTACACCACAGGATCTTACTTTTTGCTCTTCTTGCATTTGATTAGGGAGAACGCAACCAATCTGACTACAATCTGAATTTACTGTTAGCATGACAGAATGCGTGACATTTAACCAAACAGACGAAACTCTGAGAGCCGTTCACTGCTAATGTGCCACTAACCGTTTGAGAATCAACTTTGAATTCAACCCAATAAACAAACTATCAAAATGTACCTTCTACATGATTTACAAGCTCTTAGGGCTGCTCTACTGCTACTAGACGCTATCGTGACTCACTGTTGCTTCTCGAGGAACAAGTGTTAATGCAAGACAGGAAGGGCGGGGGCTAGCTATGTAGCATGCTCAGTTCAGTAGATATCGCTGCAGCACAATACACAGACGTGTGACTTTTTCAGAAACATATTGTAACTTTTTTAAAGATCAGTGATATTTTAAAACCGCACATCATGTTAATATCTAGTATCATCTGATTAGACTGAATACACCAAAAAGCAAACAATTCCTGATTGCATGAAGGCAACGAGGCTGAACTGCATTATGGTCCAATCACGTATCAAGTCAGTGTTTAGCCTACAGCTTGTTGTTGTTGTTGTTGTTTTCCATAAGGGCAATGAAATGTCAGTGTCATGTCAGAGTCTGCACTGAATGATAATAGCGTTTGTGTTGCTGAAATAATGGAAATACAAATGCAAGTCCACGTTAGTTACAGTCTCCATTGTGTTTCAGATTTAACAATAGGCTATGACTATTTCTCGAAATCGACTGCAGATGTATTATATATCGTTAGTAAGAAGTTATTGAGGCTATAGAGAAACCATAGTACTCCTTGATGAATGATTTTAAATGTACAATCGCACATACTCAGGATTCGCCATCTGCGTGTTTTGATATGAACTCGCATGACGGTCCGACAGCGGAACAGTGGGAATGCTGCTAAGCTAGCTAGCGACACGGCCAGTGACCGTATGAACCATAGAATCTTCTCAAAGAGCAGCTGTCAACCACGGCATTACACCCCCTTTACATATCATCAAATAACCAATGAACACATTGAACATTCATCAGCGTTATAAGAACGACCTAAAATGACAGAAACCATCTTGGGGACTCTATCTTATTTAACTTAGCATGAACACGTCTTGTCCTGCACCGTAGCTTGTTGAACTAGCGACTAAACAAACTTGAGTCTGCAGGCTAGATCGCTGATTCGCTGCAGGACACTAGAGCGTGGCAACATTGCTGTGAGTGTTACTCTGGTCGGGGTCCTTACACTTCAAAATCCCTGCTAACGATGACGTGTGGGCTAGAGCATGAGTTTGAGTCCTTCATTACTAGTCCCTGGCAGTGTACCGCAGTCACACATGCGTGAATCCAGACCGCACCAACAGTCGGTTGAGGCTCTTACTTCGTCGATCAAAGTTCACCGAAGTCGGAACTCCACACGGTCCGAGGATGCTAATTCTGCGTATATTACACAGAGCTGCCAACTTTTCAGAAAACCTTGGAGTGAGATTTTGTCGGGGGTGACAAAAAATTTGCCGCGCACGCAGCCACACACACGTTGGTGGCTCAAATATCAGGAAATTGGAATTAATTTGGCGTTGTAACATACCTTAGTCTCTGCTCCTCCTGAGTTTCTCCCGCGGTTGTGTCTGTTTGAAAATCTTCTTCTGTTGCTAACTTCGGGACTCTTTGGGGTAAATAGGATGTCTATGCAGCGAATAGGTTTACAGATGCGCTCCTTAGCGCCATCTATCGTCGGGGAGTTTGAAAAGGAACGAACGCGCCTCGGCCCAAAATCAGATTTATTATTTTTTTTGGCCGTGAGAAATTGGTTGTGTGGCGTGAGTGCGTGTGAAAACATACAAAAGCGTGTGTCACACGGCGAAACCGTGAGCGTTGGTAGCTCTGATTACACCAAGTCTGTGTAATAATCAGCTGGCTGATTGAACAGTATTTTCTGCCTCTAGAGTCTGACAGCTTGGTAAATCCATAAGTCTGAAAAATAGTCTGTGTAGACTTAACGATCAACTGAAACACATTAAATGGCCGATATTCAAGGACAAGTTGCCAACTCTGATCTCGGATTAAGATTGCTGCATGGATCAACAGCAGTTTTTAGTCATTAGTTCCAGTGGCTACGTTCCCCTCATGCCACTGTTCTTCACCCACACTGATTCAGCGGTTCTCCCTCAGTGTATCTCCATGTTCTATTCCACACCACATTCTCATTCTCAGCCTGCTCTGTTACCAACAACTCAGGAAAGCAGCTGCTTAATAAGGATGAACAGCATAATGAGGTAATAAGGAATAAAACCAGTTTCTTTTGGACATTGGTAATGGAGAAGTCTTGTCCACGGATATGT
This sequence comes from Myoxocephalus aenaeus, assembly GCA_038501785.1. Taxonomy (NCBI): domain Eukaryota; kingdom Metazoa; phylum Chordata; class Actinopteri; order Perciformes; family Cottidae; genus Myoxocephalus; species Myoxocephalus aenaeus. The sequence goes on from JBAMJR010000163.1 coordinate 5,501,867, forward strand.
CGCACATTACATGCCATGTGGAGACAAGCAGTGACCGATGCCCACGTGCTACGTGCCGAATGTGGTTTGTTGTTCAGTCTGTTGATTTTACACTGATATATTATGGAGGGGTGGGCTGCTGGAAAATCTTCAGAAAAGCAATTTAAAGCAGTCAGACTCTGGGTAAAACAGAATAAAATTATGTGTACCGTACTTTTCGGGTTATAAGCCGCTACTACCTTCGGTCAGTGTCCCCGTTAGCTCCCCGCTGTAGCCAGCTGGGGCTCCTGCTAGCGCTCCGTCACTTCCCCGCTAACTTCCGCTAGCTCCCTGAAAACCACCGAAGGTAGCGGGACCAGGCTCGACACCCGACTTGGGCAGAGGGGACGCGGGCAGTAGCAGCAGCAGCGGGCAGTAGCAGCAGCAGTGGCCGGTAGCAGCAGAAGCGCTAGCTAGCAGCGCTACTAGCAGCGCTACTAGCAGCGCTAACTAGCAGCGCTAACTAGCAGCGCTACTAGCTTGCTACAGCGGGGACACTGATCAGCCGTAGGAGCGGCTTGTAACCCGAAAAGTACGGTACCAAAATATTGGTTGGTTACTTTCATTTTTGTTGTATTATATTTATGTACTAAAGGAAATATTTAGTTTTTTTTGCGCGGCTCATTGTTTTTGTGCACTCAGCCAAGAGAGACTGAACTACACTTGCTCCATGAATAATGGAATAACACCCACTTACTAGAAAATGAAGGTAATTTCTTTTAATTAATTTTCTAAAGCCCTACTTGCGAATTAAAGTATTTTGGATGTAATATCCAAAACAAAGTTTTCAAAACTGCATCATCAGATGGCATCATCAATTTCAGGGACATTTTCTGGTTGCCAGCGGAGGAAATACAGTTCTTTGTCATTTTGGTGATGCTATTGAAACAGCATAATGGATATTTTTTAGGAGTCTCCCCTCCCGTGAAGCCAATACATCCCACACAGTTTTGGTCACAGTGGCAGAGAACGCACTCTTGTGAGTGATTCAGATTACCACCTCGGAAACATAACTGTTATAAGAGGACCCAAAATTAAAAACAGTGCCATGCCATTTGTCCTTCAAAATGGCAGTAGCAATTTGTAACCAAATTATATGCAATTAGATGAATAACTACTGTTCTATGGTATTTTTCTCGTACATAGATATGTAATGTGTGATGATGAATGTTATTGTGCAATGTCAAGACTCTATTTGATTATGTGACAAGGCATTACGGTATGAAGTAGCTATATTTCGCTGCCAAATTTGGCAAGATTGTCAAGCCGAGCATACAGTTGTACCTTTCTAACATAAAAGCAGCAGTAAGTAACATAATACGTACTGAGGCCTGCCGTGCCGACCACTCTGAAGCCACTCTTTGGTCAGCAGTTATACAAAATGGGAAAGTGTAGAATTGACAAATCCAAAAGCTGAGGTCATTTCTGTAGTTGTAAAACTCATCAGAAACTTAATAAACGATGCTTCCTGTTTCTGTGCTTTCCATCTCCGATTTATCTTTCATGTGAAACTGTTTCAGGCTTTGCCCTCAATTCTGTGTTGAAGAATTGATTTAGATAATGGACCGGGCAAGAGCAGAACTTGCGGGCTGTTTCCTCAGTTGTCTGCCGAGCTGCCCTAGATGAGAGTACGTTAACATTAATATGCAAAATGTGCTTTGCAGAAATTAGGATGCAACAGTCCTGTTGGAGTGTTATCACACATTCAGAGCTTAAACTCAGACTTCGCTTAGAATAATCAGTTTCATTATGGATTTGAATAAGAGCATTGCTCATTTATTTAACTGCTGTCATATTGTATGATTAGGGAGTGTGTTTGAGCATGAACTGCAGCCAGATTGGTATGTTTGCACTCACAGGACAATACATCACTGTATCTTGGTTGGGTGCCTCATTCTGCCCTGGACAGGTGTCCTATCTTTTGGTTTATGATGGTGGAAGCACACGAGCTTGATGTGTATTCACAGTGCCTCATCTTTGCAGATGGGGAACATCTCGTTGTTTAGTGCCTCTTGAAAAGCGTTCCTCGTGAATGCACCGTGGCAATGAAGCTCAGCCGCTGGAATGCAAATAATAAACAAGCTCTTGTCACAGCAAAGCAGACTTTGTCTGTTAACCAATCATGTGACAAACGGCATGGACTACAGCTTGTGATTTGAATTTTTTAATTAAATGGTATTACTCTCATCTCTGTTTTTTTTACCACCACTTTTATCTTTTTCTTCGGGCCGTCTCTCTCTCTCTCTCCCTCCAAATACAAACACATCTTTCTTCTTTCTCTGCCCTTCAAGACCAGGAGTTCTCAAAGACCTCAAGACTATGGGCTCTATCTCCCTCTTTATCTTCTTCATCACTCTGCTTGTACTTGCCAGACAGGTAAGTCCACACTGTAATAGTTTGAATGATGTTATCATCTGACGTCTGCACATTTCCCCCCTTGACGGCTCTGAAACGTCACCATTTCACTCTTTATTTGTTCTGTTTGTATTTATTTCTGTACGTGTTTTCTTTTAGTTTTCTCCCATTTTCGAACAATTTAAATAAGAGTACTATGGTCTTTGTCGCCATTAACTTAGTCTGTTAGCCTGTGAAAGTGTAGAAGCACATTCTATATCTTTTAAGCACCCGTCTCAAGCTTCGCGTTAAGGAATTCCACGATCCCGTGATCTCTGCAACCCTTTAATGGTCTCCCACGAGTGGACACAATCGAGTTGTGATGTCCTGTCCAGCTTCTCATGAAGCAGCGCAGCTGGGGATTGCACCCCCATTCCTGTGAATGCAGAGGAAATTGGATTTCCGATACCACTGTTCATAGCTCTCTTCATACTGTGTGTGCCTTCTATAACCTCAGAGCTTGGGGAAGAAATAGGATAAACAGAGCGGATAAATATTCTGGCTGCTGTGCCACACTGTGGAAGAGCGGCATCATGAGATCAGTTGGCCTAGTCGACCTTCAGACACTATTGGCCAATGATTGACAACAAGTCTGAAGTTACACAGGTGGACTTTCAGACTTGCTATAGTGTGCTTCTTAGAGTTTACACTACACTAAAGGGTGCTTGCTGTACTTGAGTGGGACTACAGTACAGTCTTAAGTACTAACATCAACATCAACATCTATTTAAAGTAACAATAACCAACCCATTGTCAGACCCTTTACATTTTGATCAGAAGAACGTTTAATTTCTTACTCTGAGCTAGTAGTGACATACATTACATAACACAGTACATGTAGGCCATGTAGTACATGCAGTGTGTGACTGCGTGCACATGCGAGTGTGCACGTGAACTACATTTGTATGGTTGTGTCACTGACAGCACTCTGTGAGTCAGTGAGAGAAGACATGTGCAGAGTAATATTTCTGTTTTCTATCGGAGCTTATCACTAAATGGAAAGCAGCTCATCCCCTGGGCTTTATACAGTGTGCTGGAAAAAAAACAACATGGCCGCTACACTTTTTCTTTCCCCGTGGGGACTGAATGTGTCCACAAAGAGCATAATGACGACATGAGTGGATACACAGGCAAAGCAAACGCACCACATTTTACTACATGCATCCGGCACCACTGCTAAACTGATACACCTAGAAAAAAGCATCACATGGACACTTATTTGGTCTCGGAGTACACCGAGCGCATGTTCTACATGCATTATTTAGTGCGATTTAAATTGGGTACATTCCACAACTGTTGACACACTTTTGGATTTCCATTGGGAACTTCTTTTTCTGTAAATGCTGAAGGCTTCTTTCTCACGTAATGGGGAACATGTGAGGACGGTGCTACTGTATTTCGATAAAGCCACATAGACATATTGAGTTTGAGCTGATGGTAAAGGCATATGTCAAAGACAAAGTACTCAATGAAAAGTCTGTACAGCAAAAATAACAGATGCCATTTATTAATATCTTCTCAGTCTCAAAAGTTTTGCTCTGATACATATACACTCTGTGTCGCCCCCTCCTCCACCCACCCTTTTTTGGTTCTTTGCGACTGTAACAAGTTATTGCATTTCTAAAATCCAATCATATTACTTTCTCTGCTTGTTCGTTTATCCATCAGATCATCTTCAGAAAATGTTTGTCCTCGGTTGATGCATCCTTTTTATGAAATCAGATGAACTTGTGTACTGCTCAGGAATAAGTGCTTCACCCAGTCTGAAAGGAAATGAAATGTCACTTTTAAGAAATTGTTGCCACAACATTCCCACTCGAGAAAGTAATTCTTCTATCTTGCCGTACATTGTCTTGTTCCTTTTAATTCTGGTCAAATAATCATGTTGTTGTACCTTTCCATCTGTGATGCATAAATTACTGTATTGCTGTTTGTCGTGACGGAAGTTGTGTCAAATTTGTATTCCGTTCTTTTCTGTGTTTCATTTTCTTTTCTGTCTTTGGTGGAATTGGCATTTTTGTAGCAGTTTGTATTTTTCTCTGTGACTTGATGGAACCAAGCTGGAACTTCAGTCTCTTCACCTCTGTGTCCTCTTGTAACAGAATGAATATTACTGTAGGTTAGACTTTCTGTGGAAGAACAAGTTCAAGAAGGAGTGCGAGGAGATCGAAACGATGGAGAACCTCAACCGGGTTTTGTTGGAGAACGTCCTGCCTGCGCACGTTGCAGAACATTTCCTGGCACGCAACTGGAAGAATGAGGTGGGCAGCCATTATGATTTCTTCCATTTGAAGTTCTGAAGGTTCCCGCAAATTGTGTTTTGACAAATGGATGCAGGACATAAAGTATGTATTGTGGTTTCAGAGGTCTTGCAGTACCAGTGGCTGTATGCCAAGATCACATTCATTCACTGCATTTCAAAGCAGCTTAACTCAGATATATTGGAAAATATGGAATGCAATATAGATTATATTTGAAATATGTACATACTTGATTTCTTTGCTGCTATTTATGTTGATTTTTTTAATCCACTCAAAAACCTACAAGAAATGCATTTTCTCTTTGTGTGAGCATGTGTGTGTGTGTGTGTGTGTGTGTGTGTGTGTGATGTCTATAGACGCACACAGAGTACAGAGACAGACAGACACAAACATGTATAATTCAAATTTGGGAGCATCCAAAACCAGATTGTGCATTAGAGAAATGATGAATTAATTCATGTGCTACTTACTTAAATATTACAACTTTTTAAATGAAACTGGAGCTTATCATGTAGTATAAGAATGATTAATTTACGATAACAATGACAAAGCATTGAAGTGAATTTGCTGACTGGCCAGTGAGACCGTGTCATTCTGAATCCTGTTATATCCCCCGAGTGCTTATCAATGTGAACTGTGAGAATTAAAGTTGTACATCTGAGGAAGTTTAGAGGACGCGTTATCCTGGAGGTCACGGGAGTTTAAATAGTAAGGATGTCTCTGCTGCAAAAAAATCAGAATGACGAGTCAGCAAATGCCCGGCACAGGAATCAGGAGCTGTTATTTGGGTGATTTGCATACTCATTTGTCCGTCTGGTGTACGGCTTGTGTCTGCCTCTCTGGTCCCTCTGATGTTTTCATTTACGAATACTGTCACGTATTCATTCAATACATCAGAATCCTGTCACCTGTTTTCCATCCTTGCCAAGAAGTCTGTGGCTTATCAATGTTATGACATTGTTTTGCAGCTGTCCAAACTAATATCTGTGTTTGGTCGTGCAGGATCTGTATCACCAGTCCTATGACCTGGTGTGTGTCATGTTCGCCTCCATCCCAGACTTTAAAGAGTTCTACACCGAATCTGACGTCAACAAAGAAGGATTAGAGTGCCTCAGGCTCCTCAACGAAATCATTGCCGATTTTGACGAGGTAAATGACCCTCACACCACGAATGCTGGAAACAAAGCAGGATACCCTTTCCACTAGGTTTCATTGATTTTCTAAGTGTATGTGATTGGACTATGAACTGTGTGTATGATGTGCAATTTACAACCTCCGGAATTGGTCAATTTTTTTGAGAGGATTTCACCGACAGTAATGCTTCTTGAACATCTATGCACAGCATATATAACATGCACATTGATACACATGCATATCTTTTAAAATGGAAACATGAAACATCACTTTTACCATAAACTATGTCCCATTTGTTAAAGCGGTTCTGTGGATTGTGTTCGTATTTGTGTGTAGCTGCTGTCGAAACCGAAATTCAGCGGTGTGGAAAAGATCAAGACTATTGGCAGCACTTACATGGCTGCTACTGGGCTCAATGCATCACCTGGACCCGAGTACACATCACAGGTAGGCTCATCACACACATTAAAAGCATGCACAATCATTGTTGTTGTCACCTTTCACAACTTTTTTCACAACTAGAATTGAAGGTGTACCTGGTTGTGTTTCCTCACTGTTTCCCAGGAGCATGACCGGCAGTACATGCACATAGGGACCATGGTGGAGTTTGCATTCGCCTTGGTGGGGAAGCTGGATGTTATCAACAAACACTCCTTTAATGACTTCAAACTCAGAGTCGGTGAGTTTCACATGAAGGCAACATTTCACTAGCAAGGACCGCACCCTCAAAATGAAGCTTTACGATTTATTAAAAGAACACATCATTAATATGCAAGGCTTGAACTGCATTGTAGCTCTTCCACTTTGCCAAATGTGTTGTGGGGAAACTGTGGGAAAACATTAGTTACATGAGACTAGATTGAGCGGATGTAGTGGAGATACTGAACGCTGTGGAGGACCAGCGGCTCATGATTGTATTGAGTGTTCTGGGATGCAATTAAAGGAGGCAGAGGTAGCGGCTACAACCCTGAATGAGTGAACACAGTAAAGGGCAGGCGAAGTCCCAGGCAAGGAGAGAACGTGGTGGAAATACTGATGGAACCAGAATCGAGAAGCCATCTTTCCAGGCTCTGGAAATGAAAAGAGGACGGCATTGGTCACAGTGAACATCTGAGGAAACCCAAAAAAAAAGGAGAGTGATAATGTGGCTTCTAAAGTTCAAGCAACGTGAGCGATTGGATACTGATAGTGAGTTAACAGTAAAAGGAAAGCACCTTGGATTTTATGCAGGCTCTATGCGTAGAAGATCTTTGAGATCTTAAGATGGCTGGAGGCCCGGCTCGGGCTACCGGATAACAGTTTAGTATAGTATATGGACCAGCAAGTGTCGAATGGGTGAATGCAAGAGGGTGATCTTCAGAACTTCTGGAATCAGAAACAAGAAGCAGTGACTTTGGAGTGTCCCCTTAACATGAGCTGCGTGGAGAATGTATTGTGTGTACTAGCGTAAAAAGGATTGGCTTGGATGGAGTTGACGTGGCTACTATGGGGTACATTTCCTTGATTGAAGTCAAAGTGATTATGCATTCACTTGCGAGCTACTGGGGGCAAACCATCTTCCTTGGAAACCCCCAAAACCGACAGGAAGCAACATTGCTGTACGGTCCGATTTCATGCGTGGCTGTCGGTTGATCGTCTAAGCCAGAGACTGAGTTCAGGGCGGCGTGAACTGTCTGGTGAGATAAGAGTCCTTACATCCCAGCCAGCATGTCCATGTGGAGCCCATAAGGTTTAAATTTGGGCTGCAGATAAGGGTCCCAAGTGGGTTTGTCCGCAGTTTCCACGGTGGCCTCACCTGTGTTTGCCCATACTGGGTTTATTCACCAGTTTATTCACCGACTTTAAGAGGGATCTGACTGGGCTTTAAGTGGGACCCAAATTGGCTACATTATGGGTTTCGGTGAATAAACCCAGTATGGGCAAACACAGGTGAGGCCACCGTGGAAACTGCGGATAAACCCACTTGGGACCCTTGGGATGTGATGTTTTAAAAGAAGGAATTGATAGCAGGTGGGAAATAAATATTTGCGCCTCTGGGAATGAGGCATAGGGAAGAGTTGAGGTGGTCAATGAAGGAGAGAAGTTGGGGATTTACAGTGTGATGTTGATGGTAGCCCACTGGGCCAGAATGGGTTCAGAGGGAAGACTGGAGAATGTAGTAAATTATGGGAGGAACTTGCTGCTGCGAGGGCTGTGTAGAAAAGCTGGATGCCGGCATGCCGGTGCCATCGGCTCCATTTGATGGAGGTGGAGGGCGCAGTCCTTAAATGACATTACACTTAGAGTTGGTGAGTTACACACAATGGCAACCAAAGTGCAGTGAGAGTGAGTCGCACATCTCTAAGCTACTAAAAACCTCTTAGTACTGCATTTCACCTGCCGTTCCGTTCAGTTTTCCAAAAGTGGCTGCAACTATGAACTCACCCAGCCAGCATGTCCATGTGGGGCCCATAAGGTTTACATTTGGGCTGCAGATAAGGGTCCCAAGTGGGTTTGTCCGCAGTTTCCACGGTGGCCTCACCTGGTCCCACTTAAAGCCCAGTCAGATCCCTCTTAAAGTCGGTGAATAAACCGGTGAATAAACCCAGTATGGGCAAACACAGGTGAGGCCACCGTGGAAACTGCGGACAAACCCACTTGGGACCCTTATCTGCAGCCCAAATGTAAACCTTATGGGCCCCACATGGACATGCTGGCTGGGCACCATCACTTCACCTGCCAATGAATCTGACCTCAGAGACAAACAATGCCTAAAAGCTTCTGTGTGGTGGTTTGCACCACCAAGAGGTTTTATAAGCTGACAGATGGAAAAACTGAGGATACATGTAACAAGCATGAGGCATCAGCAGGGAGATGGGGGATCCTGACACTCTGCATGCCATTCTGTAATCATTTTAATTATTAACTGCACGCCTGGTAGAAATGTATTTAACTAGCTGCAGGCATTTTAATAGCGTTCAGCCCTCGGTTGCATTTGTGGTGCCGACTGTTTTTCTGTCCGATGAGTGTGGAAATATGAAGTGCTCGAAATAAACTTTGCTGTTGTCTGTTAGACATCAAAATGCAGATGAGATAGGAGAACCCAACAACAGGCCTGCTGTCAGGCAGAGCATTGCAACCCTTCTGGCTTGTTCTTTAATTGGAAGTAATCATTTTTAGTTTGTTGCATATCAACGTGTTTACTTTAAATGATAAGCTTGAATGAAGACTAATCGTATGTGGTATTGACATGCTATACTGCCATTTAGCCTTTATGCATCCATTTCGCTCTATTTTTAGAGCACCAGTATGCTTAAGGGGGTCATTTAATTATCTTGACAAACACAGAGCGATAGGCACATGACATGGGTATAGTCGTGTCAACATAACAGCAGAGTGAGAGAGAGAGTGTTGGAGGGAGAACTGAAGAGGAACGCCTTGCGGGCAGGTCCCAGCTCCCTGTGTGCGCTAAGAGTTTGAGTTTCGATACCTTCAACCCGTCTGTGGATTTCGCAGCATGGATTGCTCCATTAACTCAGCAGTATGCGTGCGTGTGTGTGTGTGACTGTATAGCCCCGCTGCTTCCGGACGAGCCTTAAACGCATCAGAGATCAGCCCCCCCCCACCCACTAGGACTGGACAAAACCACTGGCCGGGTGCCTGCGCACTTGTGCAGATTGCAATTTCCAGCAATTTGAAAGATTGACTGTGAAGCCAGAGTGAAGAGCAGCGCAGTGTCGTCTGAGTGCTGTGAAAAGCTCCAGAGCCTGCTGAGCAGAGGTGCTGGGACGGCTGGGGATTAGGCCGCATTTAGCTTCCACGTCATCTCATGTTCTGATGAAATCTTGTGAAAAGCTTTGTTTTTCGGAAGGCCTTTTTGAGCTGCACTCTGGGCTGCACTCGATGATGAATCAGTGAGATCAAAAAACAGATTTTAACAATGCGCTTGTAGGACATCAGAACTGGAAACAAAATAATTCTTTCCTTCTTCAAAAAATGAAAACATGTATTGGAAAGGATATACATTATGTCATTAACTGTAATTACATTTAAACAAAAAAAATACTATGTCCTGTAATTTGACATACAGATACAAAACAAATGTAACTGACTAAATATGGTACAGATACATCTGGAATGTTCACTGATTGCTTGGTTTCCTTTGTCAGGTATTAACCATGGTCCAGTAATAGCTGGAGTCATCGGAGCCCAGAAACCACAGTATGATATCTGGGGGAACGCAGTGAATGTAGCCAGCAGAATGGACAGCACTGGAGTCCTGGGGAAAATACAGGTAATTAATTAATGCATATGTCTGGTGAAATTCAAAAATGTTCTTATTGTCTCACATCCCATGAAAACCGCAGTCCACAAACCAATGGGTGTCGTCATGACACATACAGTCTGTGGTTACGCATTATGATTTTGGGTTGTCTGTCCGGTCCATTCTGGTGAATGCGATATGAACGGCTGGAGGGAATTCTTGAAATTTGGCACAAATGTGTCCGTTCCATTTTTTGTGATATCTCAGGAGCGCCTTGGGCAAATGTCTTCACATTTAGCACGCGTCTGCCTGGCCTCAAGGATGAACTGAAAGTTCAAGATCACTGGGACTTCATGCCCCGTCCATTCTAGTGAACGAGATATTTCAGGAACGCCTGGAGCGAATTTCTTCAAATTTGGCACAAACTTTAAAACAAGGACGAATTGATTAGAATTTGGTGGTCAAAGTTCCCGTTGATCTCAAAAACACATTTTGGGCCATAACTCAAGAATTCCTATCGTAATTATGACAATTTCACACAAATGTCTAATAATAAAATGATGAAGTGATGACATTTTAGACTGCAACATCGCTGGTTGGCGGAGTCAACTCAATCCCACATACACTGTCCAGCTGAAAATAGTTCACAACAATAATGCAAATTAATAATATGTGTGATTTACATCTTCAGGAGGAATACATGCACTTGGGGCTGAGACACAGACAGTCCACCTAATACTAGCAACTGCTCTAACACTGTTTTTACATTTTTATTGGAATTGTTGAAAATAAGAAATAGAGTAACTCCAGCGTTTACCATTTTCTGAGACGTATTCAAGAACAAACTAGTATTAGAAGTGTGTATCTGTCAAACATCACTTTGTGTTTGAAGTTGAGTTTCTTTCAAAGCAGCAGCAGAGCTCCATTTTCATATAAATACATTTTAAAGGTCAGTGCAGATGTTTAAAAGACAAAACTCTTATTCCCTCTGCTTGTGCTATTTCTGGTAGCAAGGACATCCTATCATCTCAACATCATGTGACATCTTCAAATCTTACATTTCCCCCTGTTTGGGCACTGATAAGCTGTAATGGTTTTTCACCTGCACGACATGTGGCTGTGGGAATCATTCAGTCCTCAGAGGGCTGTGTTACATCTCAAAGCCGGCTCACATTTGATAAAAACATCTGCTGCAGCACAACTGTAGTGCTTTCAATTGCATTCCAAGATTGCTTGTTGATATTTAAGACATTGAGAGTGAGTCTAAGACAGCACATAGATATTTCCAAACCTCTGTGTTTGTTTTAATATTATTTCACTGCTCTGTGTTATTTTATGGTCACGTTACATTTAATTTGATGCATTAGCTATGATGATTAATGCCCGCGATTGCTTTTAATCCTCAGTGAGAATGCAGTGCCTGTTAATATTTAATGTGCAGAAGCAACAATAAGAAATGTAGAGATTCCCAGGTAGCACATAGATAATTCCCATTTTATGAGTGCAGCTCTACTTAACACACACATTTTTGCAAGATTGTATGAAATTAATTTCAAGTTTAGGGTTTTGACGAGACTTTACATCGGGCTTTTGTCCGCTAGCATACAATAGAGGTTTGCTACTGATGAGGTAATGGTCATCAGATGTTTCCATCAGCTTCTGGACATGCATTCCTTTAAAGAGCTGAGTAGTTTTCGGCTGCAGGAATTGAATTCAGAGGTTGAAGATGAGCAAAATGGACGTTACCAATCTGGTTCTCCCTGCAGGTGACGGAGGAGACGAGCCGCATCCTTCTGACGCTGGGCTACATGTGCTCGTGTCGAGGCATCATCAACGTCAAGGGCAAAGGAGAGCTCAAGACCTACTTTGTGCACGCAGAGATGACCCGCTCACTGTCCCAAGGGAATGTAATGCCGTAAGACATGCTACATGTACCGTACTTTTCGGGTTACAAGCCGCTACTACCTTCGGTCAGTGTCCCCGACAGCTCCCCGCTGTAGCCAGCTGGGGCTCCTGCTAGCGCTCCGTCACTTCCCCGCTAACTTCCGCTAGCTCCCTGAAAACCACCGAAGGTAGCGGGACCAGGCTCGACACCCGACTTGGGCAGAGGGGACACGGGCAGTAGCAGCAGCAGCGGGCGGTAGCAGCAGAAGCGCTAGCTAGCAGCGCTGCAGCGCTAGCTAGCAGCGCTACTAGCTTGCTACAGCGGGGACACTGATCAGCCGTAGGAGCGGCTTGTAACCCGAATAGTACGGTACACAGGCAAGAAGAACAGACATTCTTCTCACAGCAGAGCGTGACACACAAAGGAATCCAATCTACAGAGCAAGGAGGATGAACATCTGATTTTAATGTTGCATTGCAAGCTAGCCATGCTACAGCTGTAGAATACATTTAGGTACTTACTTGCTTTATGTAGCTACGTGTAGCATGTACAGCAAGAAGGCAATAACCTCTGAAATATATTTGAATTTGAATGTTGGATCCAGAAAGTCAGTCACTTTGCCTTTTTCAGCCAAGTACGTCAAAAACAGAATCTGTACTTCACTTTCCAGGATACAGTGTATTTTGGATGTCAAACAATGTACGTGAAGCAGAAGAGAAACAAAGAAAATACTTCAATTTTCACAATAGGCCTCTTGAAGAGTTTCAGTGTGGACATTACAGAACTGACGTGCTGGTGTAATGGATATAAGGATTTTTTGCTTGCCCTGACTCCTTGTTTTTAAAAAAGGGATACAAAAACGGATGGAAGAGCTGATATTAAAAGCAAAGGACAAATGTTTCAAGGGAAACCTGCATGTACACGGTTGTGAAGAAGAGGCTGATCCAACAAGGAGACACACGCGTGTGTGTACTTAACTCCATCAACCTTGTTCGAAGCACGAAGTCTTGGATGTATTCTACAGGTGGGCCATGAAAGGAAAAGCATCATTAAAAAAAAGAGGCTATGAATATATTGTGATATTCATGCTGGGTTGAGTTTCCCAAAACTGTCCTTGCGCTTTAATCATCCCGTCTTCAATGACACAGTAAAGTCTCTTTGGCAGACTGGAAATGGATGATTTTGAGTGAGAAGATGTTTATTTGGGAAACCCCGAGCCTGGTCTGTGTACAGGGTAGCTTTAGCGTGCATACGGTGGTTTTGTAACAAAAGAAAATGCTACCAAAAAAGTGTTTTAATGTTTTCTGATGCCATTGTTTTTTGTAAAAACTTCATTAAAATTTTTATGTATTTCAGTTCGACCGAGTGTTATTAATATTTGTTCATTTCCGCAAATGCAAATTGCCTCTGCATTAAATGGATTACTTAACACACAGGGAGCTTTCTCAAGATAAGAATGGACTCTCTTCGTTGACATTGGGTCTTGGGGGAATCGACTCCCCGCACCACAAAGGAGGCAAAGCGAGTGCTGCTTGTGCTGCCTTCTACTCATCTTATTATGTGCCAGGTTGTTAAAAAGGACCAGCTCCCAGCATAATAACATGACAGCACTGTAATGGGATGTTCCCTTGAATAAAACAGCAGGATGATGAAAGTACCCCTGCATACTGGATTGATGCCTCGAGGCTTTGCCCCCTGGTGAGTAGGATGGACAGACGCAACACGTCGACTCATAATGGGCCAAACCTGAATCCTGCGGTTTTCAATTAAAGAGACTAAAATGACAATGAAATCTCCGTTTACATTTTTTTTATAGAAATAATCCAGGAGGCACACTGAAAACTACGATTAGATGATTTCAGACTAAACTACTTAATGCGAAAAGAGCGATTTTATGACGATTTCATTTTTCTGTTCTGTGTGACAATAATAAAAAAATACTTTAATACGAATTATCTGTCATCCTGATCTAAGAATGATTTCTGATATTGTAGGAACACTGCGGCTGGAGCTAACCGGAGACCAAACTCCAAAAATACTGAGAGTTCACAAGAGTCGGAGGAATCCAGACATTTATCGCTGACCCTCAGTCATCACACTGCAGCTGTCTGTCCCCTTCTACCTCAAGCTAAACAGATAACACCGACACGATGTTTAAAATATGGTAATACATTATTAATACCACCAATTGTCTTTGTCACTTTAAGGTGGAATATATGGGTGTAAGGGACTGTTGTTCGTTCGACACTAATGTTTCGAGAAGCTGTTTCCCATCGACTGGAAGCACATGTTTCACCCACTGTCACAATGTCCCACTTTGTGGAGGAAAAGGAAACATATAGCCACGGCAACAGCTTGTTATCCTGCACACTCGAGGACGTTGGGGCATGTGACTGACGGGAAGTTAATCATGTCTAACCTCGTACAAGATGCGTTTCAGTGTCTCTCAAGAGGAAGCTCTCATTTGACGTCACAGAGCAGCGCCACACCCCGAAGGATCCAGTAGTCCGGAGGAAGGGAAGTCTTCAGATCCACAGCTGCGATGTAATTCATGTCGGTCCGAACTGGCTTCTTGTAGATCGGACAGGAGTAGAGGCGGGAATCCTTCACACCTGCAATCAAAAACACAACAAACAAGTCTCACGTGTTACTAGTGAAGACAATCTAACATGTTTAATAAACAAAGCAACAGCTGGTGAAATTATCTCTTAATTAAGGTCATAATTAAAACTTCTTTCTACCTGGAATTATTTCAAGTAAAGGAAATATTTAAATCTGGTTTTTATAAACTCGAAATCTGCTCAAATTAGGCAAATAACTGCGATTAAGAGAACATGTGGTTAGTGCCAAGCGGAAAGCTCCAGCGCTGAGAAATCAAGCCAAAGACTGCCGTTCTTCAAATGGCTGGGTGAGTCCATCCCCATAGACCCCCATGCTAGCCGGTTAGCCGTTAGCCTTTCAGTGAAAGACCCCCCCCCCCCCCCTCCTTTCTCTCACAATTGAATAGAGCGGTTTTCAGCTCACATCCTCAAAGATGCTCTTGCTACCACTTGTCCACAGACGCATCCCTCCCCAGTCTCCTTTGCACTGGCGCACACACACTCAAACCCAGCAGGCAGCCTTCCTCGTGGGAAAAGATGGGAGTAAACACACGGCACCACGCGTCTCATCGGATCATTAATTTCTTTCCCAGGCAGCCTCGCTTGCAGGCGTCCACCGGGGCCCCCGGTCTCTCTGCTGCTTCCTGAATGTAGCCCGGTCTTATCCAGAACAAACACTGTGCCACATACTGCTGGTTATCTATTCTCAGACTAAACAAATAGCACTTAGTCTGCTTGACATTTAAATGTTACATCCATCCGTTCTGAATGACGCGTGGGATGCAAGATGTTGAGGAGAGTAAGTACGGATACACTGAGATTGACTAAGACTAGAAAGGTTGATCCAGTAAGAAAAGTTATGAATGCAGAGTCATACACATCCTCAATCTCACCGTTATTCTCAGCGTACATCCTGATCACAGGCATCATCTCAAAGAGGACTTTGGTTTTGGAGTCGACGAGTTTGCAGCTGCGGCGGTCCCAGCCGGCTCCCTCCAGGTAGAGGCCGTAGACGTACACGCCCTCCGCGGGGGGCTGGGCGACGTCGTCCTTCATCCACCGGGTCACCTCGTTGCACAGCACCATGCGGTCCAGGGCCCAGCCCTTGTTGGCCCGAGTGATCTCCTACACGCGCCGGGACAAATCCACAGGTTAAGGCGGTTAATGTGGGCGGGAAAATACACGCAGCGCACATGAAAGACAGAGCAAAACAACACATTTAAAACCTGGGCTGTAATAAAGAAAAGTGCATTCCATATACAGTTGTTTTGTGAGATGCTGTGTCAACAGAAAGTGACTGACTCTCCTTTGAAGGCAGCATGCAAGCTCAGTGGGAGGAAATTATGTTTTGGGAACTAACAGTAATCCAACAAATCCCTGTTCAGTCAAATACAGACACCTGCATCCACAATATTTTATCTGAATTTTTCCACCGGGTGGAATGAATAAACTTCCGTCGGATAAACCTGACAATAATGTAAAATGTTTTCAAATTCCTGCTGCTACTTAAATTGCAGCGGAAATTGATTTGTTGGCCCTGAAAACATTCCTCAGCATTCAGGTCTCTATCTCAGTACCCAGACGTCAGATTTGAGTCACCAGCAAAAACAGAAAGAAATCAATAACCCGAGGCCACCAGTCAGCATGCAATCTGCTGGAAAACTGGTGGAAAACTGGTGGAGACAGTCATAGACTTGCAAAAGGCAGATTTACTTCAAACTGGACAAATATTGAAAGAATTGTAGTGGGCACCAAGAACAAACTGGCCGCCTTTGTAGTTCAGGCAAATGTACAGTGTGCTGCTCTATTAGCCTTTAATATATATATATATATATATATATATATATATATATATATATATTATAGCTATTCATCTGGATACGTAGTTCTTTTTTATAGTAGTAGTATTAAGAAAACCATTGAAATGTCGTCTTTTCATAACAGCATTTGATATAGGTTTCTATGCATTTTTAATTCAATCAAACTTTATTTCAGACTCAGGGTCCAGATAAGACAATTGATAATTGATCAATCATGGATTATGATTTACTTCAAATCATTTCTTCTTGGTTTCGTTTTATCTTATTTTCGCCTTATCTAATTTTAATTTCCTTCATGAATGTTAATTTAATTGACTTATTGCTAATGATATCAGGCTTTAATAATGTTAAGCATACATCATTGTTTAATGTATTTACACATTGTGCTAAGCCATGTTTCTTAATGCCTGAAGATTGAAAACACAACTTTGCATGTCTATGCTAATACATTTGCCTTCTGTTATTAAATTAATGCAGGGCCAGGTTCAATGATGATACATACATGCATGGAGGAACCCAAGAGGAAGATACTGACCATATCATTATTTGGTTTGAAGAAGAATGTGCTTCTAAATATTTGTGTGTGTGAATGTTGGAGGGGACCACAAAGTTATTACATCAGAAATACATCATAAGCTCACCCTCATTTTCAACAAAAATATTGTTCTTCAGCTTTCATTTCCTGCGTACAAAAGTCACGTTCGCTGAAGTGGAAAGTCAATAACATCCTCGTGCAACAGGGACAACTCAGAAAACGTTTCCAATAAAAGACAGCGAGGAGATAAAGTGGGAGAAGAAGCCAAAGTGCAAGCGGAGCCTCGAGTGAGAGGAAAAACACGGTGTGAACACGTCACTCTTTTGTCAACGGCAGAGTGCTGAAATGCATATGATCATCCAATTTTCACTTGTTTTTTATATTGTTCAAATGTCAATTTTATTAATATAGTCCAATATCAAAATTCAAGATACATTTCTGGATTTTATAACATAAAATATTTAATAATAATAAAGATAGATGAACAATTAAGTAGGGTTAAACGTTCAGATTAATCCCCCATCAGCACCATAAATTGTAATTCAACAGAAAACAAAGGTGTGTGTGTGTGTGTGTGCATGTGGCCGTGTGCCTGCCTCTCCCTCAGCGTGCCATCTGGTCTACTCTGTGGCGGTGGATAGAAAGGGAGGGAGGAAGCCTGGTGCCGTGCGTACCTGTCTCATTGCTGTCAGGAAGCCCTGCGGGTTGAAGAAGCCTGTCATCCAGAAGCAGTTGGGCCGCCCTTCAAAGATCCAAGCCTGGAACTGCCGGTTCCGCTCAAGCAGCTCTGTGAACCAGAACCCCAGGGTGCTGGAGGCCCACGATGCCTGAAAGACAAAGACAAACAACAACATGAACAAAAACATGACAATGAAACACAGGAAACCGTCATCCAGACAGATCAGAGGAGAAGGCAACAAGGAGACGTCTGAAACAAAACAAAAGGATTGCGAATCACCGCGTGGGCGCGAAGAGAAAAAAGGAACAAATTCAGCGCGTCATAATAAATAAAAAAGATGAGAATGCAACAAAACAAAGTCAAGTGGAGGCAAGCGGGCCGACAGCAGACAGAGCTGCAGGTAGAAAGAATCCCAGCAAGGAAGCTACTCAAATCTAAATTATTGTAATGATGAATGTCATGTTTGTGACGACTTGAATGCTTTCAACATAAGATGCGGTAAAAGTTATGCCAAGTCATACTTCTTTGTTGTCTTCTTTCGCTTCCCTTATCTCAATATTAATATTGCAGACATTGTGTTGGATTGTTATGAGAGTCGTTTTCATTCATCACTGTAATAGATTGGTGTGCTTTACATTTTTTTAATAAATTACATGAATAAAAAAAATTAGACATTGATCATGATTAGCTAGCGCGACACAAACTAGTAAACCTTTTGATTAATATTAGAGAAATTATAACTGCGCAGTAATAAAAAGACGTTGACGTATTAATTCATGCCTCCAGCCTCCCTAAAGTGGCTTGTTGGAATTATTTATTAAATGCAAAGGGCGTTATTAGGAGGGTCATTTTGCCATCTATATATACACTAATACTATAACTATATATCTAAAAAGCTAACAAAATGACAAAAGTAACGTATGGTCCATGCAAGTGTCAACACAGGAAAAGAAAAGCCTGACCGCTTTTTTTTGTGACTTGATTTGAAGTCTCTAAATTAATTGCAAATATATCAAAAGTGAATTATATTCAAGGCAATTCTTCACACCAACCTTCTTCCAGCGGGCAGGAATGCGTGCGTCATACATGCAATCGAGGGCATCCCGCAGGTTTTCGCTCATGATGATGGTCCCGTCGATGGCCAGCATGAGGTCGGTCAGGGTGTTTCTGACCAGAACGATGACCCTCTGCATCCGATCGATCTCCTGACGCAGGAAGATGTTCATGGGCTGGAAAGGACCCATCTTCTGGAGGCGCTCTCTCACCTGGTTACGTTTGAATCAAATAAGACGCGTGAGCGCACACGCACACACACACACACACACACACACACACACACACACACACACTCTGTTGATACAGAAAGACGTGTTTGCCTCTGCTCAACATACCACCTTAAAATACATAGCACCTTAAAATAAAGAAGTTGTGTTGCGTAAGATGTAATCTTTGCTTATCTGCATAAAACATGCACACTGCTTTCATGCCTCAGGTACACACTGAGCACAGGATGTGAGGTTTCCATAGTGACTGCTAATTGTAAGGAACAGAAAAGAACAGGAGAGATGTTTCTTTGAAAAGTCAGGTTATAATTGATTCATTGAGAGATCATTTTGGGGAGTTTAATCCAGTTTTACTGCTTTCATATACTGTGTGTAGACAGACAGCCAGCAGCTGGATGACACGTTTTCTGTGATGTTCTTTGCACCTCAGAGAAGTCACATTCTCACCTCACTTTACCACAAATAAAACAAAACTTGCAAAAAGCAGGCACCCTCTATTTTTGGTCCCCTTTTCTCACCGTCTCAAACACACAAAATGTTCCATCGCCTCACACCGGCCACTTTTGCAGAGCACACGCGGTGAGTGGTGGAACACGTTGCTTCACTCCCTTCATACACACCTCGGGCTGTTCACGGCACACACACACACATGCACACACACACGTGTTCCTTCACACAGGCTTACTTCAAAAGGCACATAGTCAGGAGGCAGTTTCTCCAGCATGTCGTCAGCCAGCCTCGACACCACGGCCTCCCGGGTTTCTCCTCCGCCTGACGAGCTGTCTTTAGGCTGAATATTGAGGATGGTGTCCAGGACGTCCTTGGCCAGCTTACTCTGGTAGGTTATGTCGGCGTTCGGGTGGAGGCCGAACACCTCTGGAGTGTCGTAGGCCGGCAGACACTGTAAAAGAAAAAAACAGCAACCGTTTACTGAACCAGAGATCCTTTTGGGAAAATGTTTTGAGAAAGAAATCGCCAAATATGCATCATCTCTGCTGTGAGAGGGCCCTTGTGCCTCACACGGAGCTGGCAGAGCTTCTAAGTGGAACATTATCTGATGCGTTATAGATATTTATGTGCTACCTGTTTGTTTTGTTTTTTTCCAAACATATCTCCCTCGCGCTGCACTGCAGTTTTCATCAGCGCTAAGCCACTGCTGTGTGGGCTCAGGGTAAACTGCACACAGCCGAGTGTCTCCTCTGATACACACAGTGTCACCGGCTGCTTCTGTTTCAGCCTCCGGTGAAACAGCTTCACTGTGCAACACGTGAGAGAGTCGTGATATTCCTCCCAGTCCAATTGCGCACGCATCTGACCCACTAGTAGGGGTGACCCTGAAGAGTGGACTGTTTGCGATGTGATCCAAAAAGAGCCTTCATTCAAATCGTTGCACTGGCGAATAAATGTGGTTATGAAACAATGTGGTTATGAAACAAAGTGGTTATGAAACAAAGGATTATTTCAGTCGGGTGTATGGGGGTGCTGAATGCTTAGTTTCTCCTGATACATCATGATACATAGCCTGTATCTTGCAATAAAACATCTGTCAATTCATTGTAGGCGTGGCACCACCGGAGCAGCAGCTTGACGATAACCTCAGAAAGGTTAAATACCAACAACATACAGTACAGCTACACTTTCAAAATAATACGGAATAATACGTAATAATTAATCTGAACATAGCACTATCAGAGAGCTAAATATATTCTGAATGTATTAACAGTAGAAAAAGCTGTTTGCGGTTTGTGTGTGTGTCTCTCTCTCGTTGACTGTGTTGTGTTGCCTGTCTTTCAGTGTCGCTGCTTCCTGGTGGGTTGGAGCTGGAAGCCATCAAGGAATTAGAGGCAGCTGGCCACTGCTTCCAGTCTAGAAGACTTCTTTTCCCCCGGCACCACCGTGGCCCATGTTGGACATTTAATTTGCTTTATACTTTATTTACCATTTACCACAAATGGTGCTGTCCATTGTTAAGCTATAGTAACTTGTATCTCAGCCAATACTGTTATTTTTTACTATGTTTCTATAGATACATAAAGCCTAAACGGGGTCAATGAGCAAAACAGGCAAGACTAAACGAATTAGACTTGTGTCCTTGATTTTCAACCATATAATACAAAATGTGAGTGCAGTGACCAAATGCAATAAGACAGACACCAATACTTTCTTGTGCTGCACCAATTACCAGTGTTGCATCTGCCTCATTTTCTGTAATCTTTCCACTATAATTATCTGATACAAAGCAGAAAAAGCAGAAAACAACCTGACACTATGGTAAAGTGTTTCTCTACTGAGGAAATAAGTGCACCTTGTGACTCTGTAGCAGTCAATACCAATTTTTCAGCTGGTCTCGTAGCATAAAAATGAATTGACAATGTGAAAAGTATGGCCATGACATTTTAGTTGGGGTAACATTTAGTTTTTAGGGATTCAAATCAGGGCCAAAGTGTTTCTGCTATGGACTTTTGAACTTTAAAAGTGACAAAAAAAAGGGAGCTGCTGTCAAATCAAAGGCAGTGAGTAGAAACAGGCTCATACATCTTGCAGTTAGTATCTCTCTGAATGATGACAAGAAGATGGACCATATGGTACTGAAGTAGGACTAATGAGGATCCTTATGAAACTATTCAAACAAACCTACTTTACGCCTTCAACACATCA
The DNA here is from genome assembly GCA_038501785.1 of Myoxocephalus aenaeus. Classification (NCBI taxonomy): domain Eukaryota; kingdom Metazoa; phylum Chordata; class Actinopteri; order Perciformes; family Cottidae; genus Myoxocephalus; species Myoxocephalus aenaeus. Next base: position 5,523,377 of record JBAMJR010000163.1, read on the forward strand.
GGAATGGTGCAATAGTGTGAAACTGCAATTAGCGCACAGAAAGTTTCATCTGGGCAGGTTAACGCGAACAATATTTGACATCTTCTTTTTCTCATATATTATCAGATGTCTTTTGTTCTCATTTATTTGTTGATCAGAAACAGTTAAGAGTTTTGCATTGGGGACATTTAAAAAAAAATGTTATGCATGTTGTCATTGTCCAGTCAACGTGCGTGCATTTGTGTGTACGGTGTGTGTGTGTGTGTGTGTTTGAATGTTGTGCCTGTGTGCGTTCATGTGTGTGTTCTCCAAGGCTGTGTTTGTCATTCTCTATTTGAGAGGCGGTGCAGAGGACTAAGCTTGCTGAGCCTGGCAGCCCTCAGCATCCATCATAATGAAACTAACTTTAATGAAACTAGCTCAGGAACTGCCCCCAGACACACACACACGCACACACAGACACACAACACACACACACCAGTTAAGGACACAAGCACATTAATAAATCATACGTAATCTGTAGTAAAAGGAGCATGCTTGCATTTTATCTACAAATCACACATGGCAGCCTGTATCTGGCGTGTCAGTGTCCTGCAGAAACATCACATCTTCAATGTTGCTCTTTTCACAGTTTGTGATCATTTTTTTGTGTAAATGTACCCACAATTATTATTATTATTAGAGATGAACAGTGACTTTGCAGCCACATATTCAGTAATACAACTGCCTTACCTGAATGTACGTCAGATACTGGTCAACATTGGAGCATTTTGGGATGCTGTAGCCTCTATAGAAGTTGAAGGCAGGTACGAACATGTCCTCACTGAACCACACCTTGGCAAAGGTGTTGAGGAGGCGCTTGTCATAGTCATCAGTCACACGGCCACCGTATTGAATCTCTCCGATCATGTATCGCACTGTGGTCCACGACACACCCTGAGGAGATAACACACGATATGATAAGATGACGGCAAATACAATTTGTGAAACGCTTACAGTTGAATGAATGTGTAATTTGATTTGAGGACACTTGAAATAGCGTGGACATGGTAGACTATAGTCTCTCTTGTTATGCACATCTTTAACAGTATGATTAGTATTTATATTTGGCATGTTCATGATAGTCGGATGTGACCCGTTTCTGCTAATTCCTAAAACCAATTTCTTTCATTTCAGATGACAATGTCGATCAAGAGTAGAGATCACTTTATGTACGGCAGAAACTGACAAGATAAGGGGAAGGGTGACCTCCTACCTTTTTAATGTCCATGTCATCGAGGTGGTTCTGAACAAACTGGACGGTGGCGTTGAAGTCGGCCTGGTTGAACTCGTAGGGGATGTTCCATCCCAGAGGCCCGTACTTCCTCCTCTCCTGCACTGTGCTGTGGAGGAATGCCACTCCATATAGCATTGGCTTCCACTGCACCATGTTACTGACATCCAAAAGGTCCTGGTTTATACCTGTTGAAGGATACGTGGATAAACACATCAGCAGCCTTCTGGATCTTCAATCCAAAGCCTTCCAGAAAGTATGTCACTTCTACTCCAGTATAGCAGACGTGGAAGTCATACATATACACTGTATATATGTTGTTGTCGCTAGTGTTTATATACACGAGCAACAAATACCAGATTCCTCTTTTAAAGACAAAATATAAAGGAATGTTAAGACTAAAAACTTGCTTTGAGATGGAGTTTTTTAAATGCATTTGTATTTTTATAAAAACAATTTAAATGTTATGATTTAGCAATGCCTGTAAGTCATTGCCAGTAAGTCATTGCTAAGTTATTGCTAAGTCCAGATATGACAAGAATACAGCACCGTATGCACGATTAACTAAATGATGCAAACTGGCAACTCTCTTTTGGGAGATCTGACAGGCAACGTCCCTTTGGACGTTTTCTTTTAGCTCTAATGACGTTTGGGAGATCTTGCCAGGCTCAGAGGGAATTAAAACTCCAGCTGAAATTCCCAACTTTAATCTAAAAAATAATAAGTAGTCCAATGTGTGAGGTTTGTTTTCTCCCAAACCGGGGTTCAGCCTTACATCTTTTGGGAATTGTAACATAGGAAACATATTCTGAATGTGCTGCAAGTGTGATCTCTCCTAATCTGATGAAGAAATGCAATGTTTAATTGTAGTTAGGATTGAAGAGCTGAAGACACTGAATTAAGCACCAGTTGCTCATCGTCTTTCTACTGCTGACCTTCCCCGAGGATATGTTCACATCCCTTTATCGATCATGTGACTGAAGATCTGTATGTGTTCATGTATGTGCATCTGCAAATGAGTTGATACATGTACACAACATTGATGCTTATCATTGTGCTACTTCTTCCACCTCATACACACAGACACACATATCTGATCCCCCTGCAATCATAAACTAAGGATCAATCTGTTGACATTTGACTTTATTTCCCCAATATTGATGCAGACTGGACCATTGTGTTGATCCAGGACACGGTGTGCATGTGTTTTCGTAGTACAGCCTCACCACCCTCAATTCTGGACCTTTTATTAATTGTGTTTTACTCTAAACTGAACTAATCTGAATCAAACTGGCCCTACCTCCATAGGTCCTCTTAAGCCCCGCCTTGAGGCCCTGTGGTGGTTCGTTGGTGAACTTAATGGACATCTGCAGAAGGGTGATGGGGAAGTGTCTGTGGACCTCTGTGGTCATCCAGAGGCGGAAGCAGTCATGGACAAAGTCCGTCTCTGTCACCGTGTCCATCAGCTCGTCCATGAAGTCCAGACCCAGGTGGCAGTTCTGGAGTAAGGCCCAGCCACCCTGGGGACAAACAAATAAGAGTAATGGTTATAATCCATATTCCATATATAATCCAAGGACTACAAAGTGATAATTTAGTTAAGATCTTAAGCAACCAACTCTGAAAATGTTGGTCTGTCTGTAAGGGATCCGAGAGCTTCTGGACAATCCAGAAACACATAATTCAGAGACGTTGAGTTCAATATATTGCATTAAACTCACATTCGCCATAGTCTGCTGCAGAAGCTTGCGAGCGTGGACCTCTTGTCCTTGCCCCATGGAGACATATCGGGTCTCAATCTTCAGCCTCTTCCCCAGCGCAATGATGGTGTCTGTTGGATCCGAGCCCATTGACAGGAAGCAGATGAGAGGAGTTCGCGGGTCCGATTCCTCCCACGTCTTCTCCAAGTCAAGAATCACCCCTTCGGTGTACTTCTCCCCCATTGCGTCCATTATGTATTTACGGGCCTAGAGGAGAAAGGGAAAGGAATGACACAAAATAAACATCTTTGTTTACTAAATTTAGTAACGCAGGCCAAGAAAACACTAAATATTGGAATGCATTCACTTTCTGGAAGGACTGGAACTGATGGAATAGTTCAAAGGAATGTTTTTTCTTTTACTAGCTTACTGTTTTTCAGTCAACAGTAAGCTACTGCTGGACTTTTTGTGAGTGCAAAAAAATGAATTCCTCTCCAGGCTCATCTGCAATGGAGCAAAAAACTACTTATCAGTAAGAAGTGAATGTCCATTAGCCATTGTAGATATTTAGGCTCAGTAATCTTCAGAGAGAAAGCCGTTTCACTAAATGTATTCCACTTTTTCCTTCAAGCAAAGACTTTGCCATGGGAGATATTGCTGGAGATAAGATATTTCTAGACTCTTACTCTCTACTCAACCCACTCTCATTAAGCTCTTTCCCATCCCGGACCCATCTATTGAATAAGATGCTGCTGCTTTAGGCCACTCTGCTGTTTGTTTCGTGGTTATTCATTCATTTGAACTTAAGTTACGGTGGAAACCAATGTACTGCGATGAAGCGGATTGGTGATCCGGTGGTTCAAACTACATTTCACACAGTCACAGATTGTATTTTTGGACAACACACACAGATACATGTCTATTCTCACCTGTGCGATGGTCCTGTCGGGACACCAGCAGCGTATGAGGAGCAGGCGTCTGAAACAATCGAGAGCCTGGTCATAGGAGTTCGGCACCACCTCTTCCTCCGGGGCCTCCTTATCGAACCATGACTTCCACTGTTTCTCGTTACGACTTATCTGAAAGAAATGTGTAAGCCGCTCTGAAACAGGGACGCACAAACCGGTCCTTTTTGATAGTCAACCTTCTGTTAAATACTGACGTGCATTCACTGTGCAGTCTCCTAGATGCACACCATAAATTGTCTAAATTGTCCTAATGTGCTGAAGGACCACAATGAGCATGTGGCGTTCTGCACATCTCTGTCCCTGCACAGCATCTTTGAGTGCTGATTGAAAGTATGTTTTGTCCCTTCTTCTCTAAAAATGTAAACAAGGAAACACAGGCTGCAAATACAAATGTCATGGCCTAAAACCAACCAATATATATCACTTATTTTATGAACCAAAATATACTTTACATACTTAACTGTCTAATGTCTTCTGTGGAAATGCACTGACATACATAATATGTCTTAGATATGTAAAGTGCATGATCAATTCACAACAAACACATCATGTAACGCGTCATGTAACACAGATGATTATAAACATGAGCTTGTCACGCCGAGCTGAGCATGAATCACCAGGGATGCATTTGTATTGAACCCTTGTCAGCACCATGTGCTTTCAAGAAGTGATTTTAATGCTTGATAGCGCAACATACGCAAATCTACTGTGACATCAAATGCCCCGCTAATTACTGTATCAACATGCAAGGAGGAAACCAGGTTACTGGGAGAAATTAGGTGCAAGCAGGAAGTCAGACATTGTGTTTACGGTACATGCACCACACTAACCTGGTAGTTGTATAACCGATAGTTACATGGAGCTGGTCAATAATCAGATTTATCCTTGTGTATGGGTCTAATATTAATTGTAGCTTTTGTTTGCCTATGTCAGCAGTTATTTTAGATTTAAGGACACACCTTTAAAAATATTGTTTCCTTGCAGCTCTCTGCTGATGTCACAGCTATATCGTCTCTTTCTGACGTGTAAAACCCAGTAAAATCAGATACATGGACAATAAATCAGGTTTCTCCAGAAGAAACATAGTGCTTTATCAAATGAAATAGGTTTCCTATTTGCATGATGTTTGACAAATCATGTTCCAAAAAAAGAGTTTCTTATCAATGTAATTGTCGTCGTATTTCTCTGTGGGTCAGTTTGAAATGGAGACTGTCTTCTTTAATGAGTATTTATTTATGAAAGTGAAGCTGCTTTACATTCTGAGACAACTTTACAGCTGAGAGCTGCGTGTCTTTGTCTATTAGCCACTAAACAGCTCCACTTTGTGGAAGGGGTTCAGTGCTTTTCTGAGGAGACAATTAAAAACTGTTAGTTGTTGATGGAAGAGAGTTCATGTCCCACACAAATGCCTGAGCCGGTCTCGGGACTTGAGTGAACTTCTTGAACAACAAGGACTAAAACGGCTGCATAAATATGATGTTTGTGTGAAATCGGGTGCATCTGCACCATGTGTGTCGAACAGTTTTGTTTGTGTGTGAAAACAGAGTCAGAAGGGCCTCAGATCTTTTTGTGTCTCTCTTCAGGGTGGTCTGACATAACAATCCTTTCCGTGCCTTGTTCTTTTAGTAGGACTGATTTAATTAAACAAATAACTGTTATTCCAGCTCTCCCTGTTCATCAAACCACACACAAATGTGTGCATGTGAAGGAATGCAAGGGTGTGTATGTGTGTGTCTGTGTGTGTATGCATGCTCAGCCAAAAGTAATTGACTGGTAGTTTTTTCCAAACTAAGCTCATTTCACAGAGCACTGAGCTTTTACCTCCATGGGAGCCACCAGGCTGTCAGTCACCCATAAGGGTGTGTGAGTGACAGTCCATCGTGGTTAAGTGTGTGTGTGTGTGTGTGTGTGTGTGTGTGTGTGATATTGGCATGCTTACTAGAGCAAAGGAGAGCTGTGAAAAATATTTAATAAGCACCTAGAAACCGATGACATATGAGCACTGTTTATGCGTGAAAACTCTCTCAGATAAAGATAGGTATCAGACACCTGTCGGGGCACGGCAAAATTGATCAAGTGTGTGTGTGTGTGTGTGTGTGTGTTGTACCTGATCCAGTATATCAGAGAACTGCCACAGTTTGCTGAGCTCTACAAGGTTGAGCCAGGTCATGTCAAGGATCCATTTAGCTGGTTTCTGAGGGCAGGCCTTCAGGTCCAAAGATGCACCTCCTGGAAACCACATGAACACAAACGTACACAATCACACACACACACACACACACGTACACACACACACACACACACACACACACAAATACCCAACGAGAGAAAAAAATGAATATATTCATATGCAAAACAGAATGATTATTGCTTCCTGAAAACACAGCCTTAAAACATCTACACAAAAGTCCTACTGAGTGAATGTCCAGCAGGTCGGAGCAGACAGATGGCGAAGCTGCAAGTAGCCGACTGTCTGTTCTGGCCTCGCCAGTTGCTATAACTAGCTTTTATCCATGCGGTGAGGAGCACTCCATATTTCTGATTCAGTGAACTGCTACAATCCTGATATGTTTGAATTGTGGACCTTGAGAACCTTCGCTTAGTACATAATTAATGAAAAAAACAAAAAAACAGAAGACGGATCCGTCTGACGGTATCAAAGGGCCTGGAGGCTGTTTTGAGGTGACGACAACACTTGTAGCTTTCCTCTGGATGGTGAGATGTGAATGCAGTCTCAGTATCTGCTATGTGAACGTACGGTCTTTCTTTGACTCAAATCATATCCATTTTTTTCTCCGGTTTGACTTTTTGACAATGTAGTTCATGAGCTCAGAAGTCAGTTCCCGAGTTGAAGCTTCCCGCACATGCAAAAGCCTCCAAAATACCAAACTTTTGTCCACATGTTCCTCTCACCTTTAATGAGCGTGAGAAACTCCTCATGTTTGACCCGGTTGCTCTGCATGTCGATCTTCAGCGTCAGCAGCAAAGTGAAGAGGAACTTGTGCTCTTCGTACAGGCCCCGTGCTGCATACTTATACACCTCAAAGGTCATGAACTCTATGATGTTGGCGATGCGTTTGCTGGTGATGGGGCTTCTGGAGGACCTGTTTCAGAAAAGAGCACAGCAGATAGCTAGATAGTTTCATTCCATCTTCATCCTGTTAGCCCGTTCGAGCTCCTGCCATAATATCACATGGTTTAAATCTAATATTAACTTTAACAAATCAAATGCAGAATAGAGATCACAGCATGGTCAGACTGGTTAACCTAATGGTTGATGCTAATGTCTGTGGTGCTTGGTATGAGTGAATTATGTGATTGGGAATATTGACATAATTAGTTGTTTGGTCAGATGAAAAATTATTCAAGCTAGCAAATCAATGGGTAGCTGGCTAAAGAAAAGGGAAATGTTGCTCCGCTGTGTTTATGTTTGCCTCGGGGACTCCAAACACTGCACCACGCATGAACAGCAAACATATTTTCAAAAACTAAAAAATCAGATAAAGTATCAGTGTTGAGTAGTATCAACGATGTTTCTGCAGCTTCCACCTTCAACAGTGTTTGACAGCAAAGTGCTTTAACAGCGTGAAAGCACTTTGAGTGGTCCGAAGACTAGAAACGCGCTATACAAGTACAAGTCCATTTACCATAATGTGAAAATAATACCCTTCAGTTTTGAAGCTGCATCTACAGTAGAGGCTTCAAGACAACAATACTCATATTTCAAATATGCACTGTAGACAATTACAAACTAAAAAGCAATAGGAGCAATAGTGAAATAGGAGATATAAAGACAGGAAGATAGAGCTCATCGGATCAAGGAGATCATTGGAAAACAGACATTCAAGGACAACCTGATTCATATGCAGTAAAAATGAATACAGTAAATGGAAAACCTGTTAAATGTGAAGCAATTCAATCAAATTGCTCTGCAATAATAACTACCTTTCTTCATCTAATAATAATCAATATTGGTTGGCGCTGTGTGAAAGAGATTTGATGATAAAACTCTTTGGTGAGTCTTTGTAGCATCGACATATTGATTTGGAATTCAAAGAAATGAATGAAGCCACTGATCTTCTCGTATCTTACGAATCTCCTAGATTTTAAAACACAAAGCTTCTACATATTGTAAAAGAGTCGGCTTCTCCACAGCACAATGCTGCAATCAGCACTTTTATGTATGTTGATTGTCACAAACAACACAATAAACCCTGTGACAAAAGTGTTCTCTTATCAAATTAAGAAAACAAAGCAGTTTTGTTACAAAAGCATAATAAAGAGGATAATTTTTATTATTTTTTTGTAATTAATGGAAAGAAGTTAGGGCAACTAGCCTGCATTTAGACAGCGGTTCAGAAGCAATTTTTGGTTCAGTATCTTGCCCAAGAACACTTTGACAGGGATCAAACCACCGACCCTTTGTTTAGTTGACAACCACTCCACATCTTGAACTACTACAGCACGAACTGTCTGAAGTAAATGTAGAATTTTTTTGGTCCTTTTTCATATTTCGGTGATATAGCACCACAGAAGTCTGAATTATAATCAGTTTCCTAAGTGCTTCACCAGCATCAACGCTAGATAACAATAATCAAACAAGTCCCCCACTGAGACATTATCAAACACAATGAGAGGCGTGAGATTTCTAGGACTTTGTAAGGCCGACACAGAGTTGCACAGGATCGCTTGCTGTGTTTACAACGCTTAGAAAAGCAAAACGATTCATGACAGAGAGCAGCAAATGAATATTCTCACCGAGTCAGAGAAAGGTCAAAAAGTCCCAAGAATTGTCTCAGAGAGGTCTGATACATGACGTTCACCATACTCATCTCGGTGATCAGGAAGTACAGGATGCTGCCCCTGGTGGCCACTGGAAACACAGAAGTAGCAAAAGCAATGAGTCACATGTGTAACTGAGTTCTTACAGCCTCTATCTAGAAATCAAAAAGTGTCTTTTTACAAAAAAAGTTCTGTCACAATATTGGCCAGTATGTGGAAATTGCTCAAAATGTCTTTGAACTTAAGGATATGTGGCATAGATTGACATGGGCTTTACATGATGCACTTCATACGTGTGTGTGTGAGTGAGTGTGTGTGTGTGTGTGTGTTGAGCAAATGTTCTCTTGGACAGCGTCAATTTTGTCATTGCTTGAGATGAATTAATATCCTGAAAATGCATCAGTTGTATGTGACTGAACCTGAACATTTGCTGGCACAATGCAACCCACCAGATTAAATTACCCCCCCAAAAAAGTGTAGCTCCTGTCTCTGAGCCGGCTGTCATGACTTACCGGGTCGGTACTCCTCTCTGGCGGCGTTGATCTGGATCTCGGTCTCGGCGGCAATCTGTAGTTTCTGAGTGACGTCTTCGGCGGTTCGCTTGGTGTTGCCAAGCACAATAATCAGACTCTCGTCATCAACCAGTGAACCCTACGAAGAGACATATTTACAAGAGTAAGTCAGGAGGGAAATGGAAATGGAAACACTTACCATGATCACTAACTCCAGATGAGCAGAACTGCATGTCAACAACAGTCTGCTTTATATAATAACATCATGCAAAATAAAATAAACACCAGGAATCAGATAAACTGATTGCTCCTGACATTGTTACAATATCCACACTGATGATTATCACATGCCGAAATAACTTCCAATAGTTTTCCAGTACGTCCCGGCCTTAGTATCGTCTTGCCTGTGTGCTGGTGAGTCGGTAGAGGAGGTTGTCCTCTAGTTCCTTCATCTTCCTCTTGTTAGAGGTCACATCTTCCAAGAGGTCCGTCCTCTCCTTTTCCAGTTCCTGGTGTCATAAAAACAGATGAAATCTACTCACACATACATATCGTTTACACAGCTGTAAGCATGGTGTTGGGCAAATGCCATGGCATTTATTTTTGAAACGTGGACCCCGTCTCATTTCAAAATGTTTTGTGGCTCTGACTTTTTTGCTGCGTCATCATTTTCATGTCCCCATTCATATTTATACAACCAATTGGTTTATGATTACGTTGTCTACTCGAGCACACTGGTGGAAGAAGTAGGCTACTCTGATATTTTACTTAAAGGAGCAGTGTGTGAGATTTAGTGGCATCTAGTGGTGAGGTTGCAGATTACAAGCAACTAAATACCCCTCCGCTCCACTTCTCCCTTTCCAAGCGTTTGGGAGAACTACGGTGGCCTTTTATCAATCATGACTAGATAATTGCTTTTAAAAACATATATAGAACAGGATTAGAATTTATTTATATTTTAAATATATTATATATTTCTATTGCAGCAACAACAAAGTTTACAACAGCAAAGTCACTATATAAAGTCAAAAGGAATCTCACTGGAAACAAATCTAATGTCAATAAAATAAATACAATAGTGTCAGCATCACTAATTCCTCCTGTCCTCCGTTCACTGTCTGCAGGTATCACTCTTAAGTGTTAATACAAGTTCAGCTAAAAATTTAGCCGACAGAGACAGAAAGCTTTTGTTTTAACTTGTTAGTAAATTGTGTTATTAGCTGACGGCGGGTGAAAAACTGTAGACAGAGCCGATTGAATTTGTTTCCTTTTTTGTTTTTTTTTGGTTGTTTATGGTTGTTGAACAGGTGTATTGATAAATTATTGGCGTTATTAAAGTAACGAGCGAAGTTGTTGTCAACTTGAGTAATCTTCACTTCAGTGTCTCAATCGTGGCTTCTCTATTTGCTGACTTCGCTCCATCTGTCTGCGCGCATATGTGTGTGTGTGTGTGTGTGTGTGTGTGTGTGTGTGTGTGTGTGTGTGTGTGGTTGGAGGAGCTCAGCCAACAGCCAACAAAAACATAATGATTCTTAGTTTCAGATCATTATACACTAATGAAAGTGTAGTGATGAATATTATGTTATATATCTGCAAATTACTCACCCTAAATGTTACACACTGTTTATTCCACAGTGTAAACATAATTTGTCCTGCATTAAAAATGTACAAAGGTAAAAGTACGAAAAGTACATTCCACCACTGCTGAGGCTCAACATTTTGCACCAGATTAATGCATTTCATTTTAATTTTAACGTGCAATCATGCTCCTGGATCCCTCGAGAGGGTCACCACATTCTCACAAAGTCCTGTGGGAAACACTGTAGTTACACTGTAAAGGTGAATATGTTCGAAACGATGACTTGAAAATGAAATGATTTAAAACGTCATCTAATCTTTTATTTAGTGTGTAAATTGTTGGCTTTAAATGAGGTGTTTTGAACACACAGGAGCTGTAACGTGAAGGAAAAGCCAGTAACAGAAATAACGATGCTGGCACAGGTTTTATAGCCCAGATAGCAACTTCAGCTCGCATGAGGATTACATTCATATTTAATAGACAGATAACAAGCCACTTTTCCCATCGAGCCAAAATCCCCCATCTCATGATCAGCCATTATAAGCGGGACATTGGACAATCTTTTTCTTTTCTTCTCTGCATTTATAAAGTATTTACATTGCCACGGCTGAATGAATCAAGTCTCTGACACTTTAGACATGTGTCCCCTTGTGTGTATATCTGGTATTGGTGCATATGTACAAACTGTTTTACGCGTGTTTCTTCACATTGTCTCTCAAGGCCATAATAATTGCCTTGTTTAATATTTAAACGGTAAAAATAACCTCTAAGCTGTATTGTCAGACAGTGTGTGCCTGATAGAGAGGAAACATAAAGGTACACTGTAGGGGGAGGTGTTGGAATCAAGCACTTACTGTAAATGGTCTCTAAGGGCTTATCAAGGAACAATAAGGATAAGTCATTTGCATCAAGCAACTAATTAAACTGCATGTAGAGTCGCTATAAAGGCTACCTGTTTCTCTGTGAGGATGACTCTGCCCAGCAGCTGGTCCTCCAGTCCTCGCATGGTGACGGTGAAGTCAATGATGGAGGTGCGGGCACTGATTTCTGGGGTATACGCCGGGTTAGGCAGCTTGGTGGTCACATACAGCCTGAAGCCCTTCATCACATCCACCTCTTTGTCACCAACTTTCACCTGAAAGCAGAACACAGAGAGAAGGAAAGACACACAGTTGAAGTGCACAAAATAAGATAATAATACGTAAGATATCACGCATTTGTCATAATAGTCACTAATATGTCTTTGAATGTCTTTCAAAATGTATGACTAGGTCACACTGACAAACATGATGAAGGTATCCTGGTGTCAGCGAACATACAGCTGTATTTCAATGGCTGTATATGTCTGTGTAAGTGTGTACACGTGCATCTTGTGTTCCCTCTGATCCACATTAAATTACTCACGTCAGAATAACTTCTAATTATCCATCTGGCGGTTTGTCCCTGGAGCTGTCGGCCACAGACACCTTCGCTTCCTCCTCACACCAGGATATTAATAGAGCGTATAGACGCCGCTAATCGGGCCTCTCAATAGGTAGCCGGGAGACTTTTGTTTCAATGTGCCGTCTCCATGTACCGCGTGCTCACTTGCAAATCACCATACGGTGTGAGTGTGTGCGTGTGTTTTCCTGTAGTTTAATGGTACGTTTGATATGTGTGTGTGAGAGTGCGCGTATATGTGTGTGTTTTTTTGATGCGTGGCAGGCAGCTGCAGTGTCAGCTGTTGAATAACCAGCATCAGCTGGAGCCAGGAGTGGAGAGACGATAATGAGAGAGAGAGAGAGAGAGAGAGAGATGCCTCGAAGCAGACTTTCACTCTTTCTCGCAAACCTCATACAATTCTGTGTGATTTAGTTTGTCTCTGTGTGTGTGTGTGTGTGTGTGTGTGTGTGTGTGTGTGTCACATGCAAAATGCATTTTGACTGACTTCTCAATTGAGTTGAGGAAATTATTGTTCAAATCTTTACAAGCAACACAGAAAAGACACACTTATGTGTACGATAAAAAAGGCCCTTTTCAAAAGTTCAAACCAATTTATTGGCTGAAAAACAAATTTAGAGTGCTTCCTTTTTTTTTATCCGGGCTGTCATTTTGGCTAATACAATTCAGACACACCCCAGGAGAGTCATTTCTACCACGTTACCTTGTAAGTGGAGCCCGTTTTGAAAAAGTTTTTCTCAAGAATGTTGTCGAGTGCAGGATCCAACTCCTCCCCGACATCCTCGATCAGAAGGGGGCGCCCAAGAGACAAACTGTCCTCCAGATGGTTCTTGAAGTACTTGTGGTTCAGTGAGGTGATCTGTGATCAGAATATGACACCACTATAAATATATTTGATCAAAAAAACAAACATTGATTGAATCGAGCTACTGTATCAGTCAGCTACAGCAATGTCCCAACTATTACCTTACCGAGAGACCTCAGCAGCAACCATATTGTTTCCAACAGAAGAGTTAGAAGTATCTGATTTCATCAAGTGAAGGAGACACATGTTCGACTGCTCCCTCCTTCCTCATAAGATGCAAAGGCCAACCTTTGTCTGGGACTCCTCAAACTAATAATATCCCTTTTTAAGATGAGCAATTTATAGAAAACCGTATAAACATACATATAGTTCTTTCGATGAGGTCGCTTGTGGAAAGGGTTTAAACCAGGGGTATTCAACTAAAATTCTACGAGGTCCAGTTCGAGAGAATTTCCTCATGCAAAGGTCCGGAACATCATAATAATGTCAAATGTGTGCTCTATGTATTGAAGTAGCCAACAGTTGTATTAACGTATATGTAGTCAACAACTGACTGTCAAATTAAATAAAGAAAGTTCAATTGGATAACATCTAAACAATATTATTACAGATTTCCAATTTAACTGGAATAATTATAAATAATACATACTCTAATAATACATACATCATCTTTTATTTCAAGTAAAATAAAGGCTGGATTTAAAACAGAAAGCTTTTGAAAAATGTGACTATATAAATTAAATGAATAAATGTAATTTATTATTTTAGAAAAAATAATTTAATAATTGTCATGCAGCTTCAAATTCAGTTTATTCGGGCGTCAAGTGATGTCAATCAAAAGAGCCAAGATACTATATTATTGTCATCTAAAAATAGAAATGTGTGTTCAGAGACTTCACCTGGGTATTAAACCTCTTTACCTGGTTATTATACCACTTGTTTCAGCTCATTTCTCCTCTCTCTTAACCTCATTGTTGGTCAGTTAGTTCATGTGTTAGGGTTCTGATGATATTCATTCATGTGTTAGGGTTCTGATCATATTCATTCATGTGTTAGGGTTCTGATCATATTAGTTCATGTGTTAGGGTTCTGATCATATTCATTCATGTGTTAGGGTTCTGATCATATTCATTCATGTGTTAGGGTTCTGATCATATTCATTCATGTGTTAGGGTTCTGATCATATTCATTCATGTGTTAGGGTTCTGATCATATTATTCATGTGTTAGGGTTCTGATCATATTATTCATGTGTTAGGGTTCTGATCATATTCATTCATGTGTTAGGGTTCTGATCATATTCATTCATGTGTTAGGGTTCTGATCATATTATTCATGTGTTAGGGTTCTGATCATATTCATTCATGTGTTAGGGTTCTGATCATATTCATTCATGTGTTAGGGTTCTGATCATATTCATTCATGTGTTAGGGTTCTGATCATATTCATTCATGTGTTAGGGTTCTGATGATATTCATTCATGTGTTAGGGTTCTGATGATATTCGTTCATGTGTTAGGGTTCTGATCATATTCATTCATGTGTTAGGGTTCTGATCATATTCATTCATGTGTTAGGGTTCTGATCATATTCATTCATGTGTTAGGGTTCTGATCATATTCATTCATGTTTTAGGGTTCTGATCATATTCATTCATGTTTTAGGGTTCTGATCATATTCATTCATGTGTTAGGGTTCTGATCATATTCATTCATGTGTTAGGGTTCTGATCATATTGGGCTCTTAGGTTTATTTTCTGTGCCTTAATTTCGGATGTGAGTCGGTCCGTTTGCTCTAAAGATGTTTGCTTTGTCTCGTGGTGGTGCTTCACATCACTGCTTTAAATATCGCTGAACATGAGACATGCTGCTCTTGAACTGGTTGTGGGAATAATAAACATATAACAGTCTGTCCATTCCTGGTTAAAGGCTCTGGTTAAGATGTCTACATTTATCTTTTTGGAACACCAAGTGAAATAACTTCTGACTCACGACGGACTTTTTCCAACTACCGGGTCTCTCTCCTCCCGTGTGTGAAGATCTCATTTGAGTCGAGGGCGGGGCTTAACGGAATACACACATGCGATTGGTCGAGTAGGATCAAGTGAGAGGATTTACAAGGCGTGTGATTGGTTGGTGTGTTTCCTGGACCGAGAGGTCGCAAAGGCAGGAAAAGTTTCGCCGGTGAAATAGTTCGCGATCCATCAACAGTTAATAATTCGGTAATAATAATTGGTTTTCGGTCCAGGGTCCAGAAACAACGGCGTCTGGGTCCGGGTCCGGACCGCGGTCCGCCTGTTAGTGACCCCTGGTTTAAACCCTCTCTGCTTTGGGGAAAAGTGTCTTGAAGACGCTCATAATAGGATTGCAGAATGCTTTCGCTCGGTTCAGAGATTGCCCGTAACAGGGCCAGTGACCTTGGATGATCTCGTTACGTCTGCAGAATTCTGCAGCACTTTTTCAAGGCACCGTACGAGAGAAAAAGCATGTTGGACGGTGAAAAGGAGTCGAAGGCAAAGAGTACATTGCAGAAATTGAGCATCAAACAAGATTTTAGAGGCCACTAAATATCTAAACCTTGCATGACAAAAACAGTTGAGTAGGGGAAAAACTGTTTTTGTTTTGATATTTAGAAAAAGAGGGACAAAAAGTAATGACATCTAAATACTGACGTAAATTGGTTGTAGATTAAGTTATTATGTATTTATAAATCCATGTTTTGTTTTTAGTAAATTTGGCCAATTCTGCATCGCTAGATTAGATGACAGAGCAATGCAAAAAAAAATACATATATGTAGAAAAGTAAACAGGTGATCCACTGCAGGCCATCAGGGGGTATAATGTGTGTAATGTGAATAAATAGCACACCCATCATTGTGTAAAATAATGTAGCCATCAACACATATTGTAAAGCAACAGTCAAAATAAAATCCCAAACCTGCAGCTCATTCCTGGCCTCTTTGTTCTTGATCCAGATTTTGCCCTGCGTCTGGGGGTCAATGAGGAGGGGAAAGCGGGCGGCTTTGGTGATGATGATGCCATTCTGAGTGGACAGGTCATCACTGGGGAGCCCCTAGAAGATGGAAAACAAATGAGTGGTCCAGGTTTATTAATGCCAGCTAATTAATGTTTTTGTTTCAGGTATTCAACTTGTGTTTTGCTTTCCAGTATCCGATTCAGTAGCACCAAACATGTAAATGCTAGCTACTAAAAGCAGATCACTGACCTGCAGGTTCCACTCGCTAACAGTGGGAGCATCGATGAGCAGCTCGGTCAGATTGAGGTTGTCGCCGAATGGGATGCAACGCTGCTTCAACTCCCGCTGCCAGTTGCTCAGGAGAAGATTGCGAAACTCCTGATTGAAAGGGCCGGAGTAGGACAGGAACGCTGTGGCCAATAGAATGTCACCTAAAAGACAACGGCGTTACAACTTTAATACTGGTTATGTGCATGTGTTTTTTTTGCGAAAAAAGAGTCTGGAAGATTAATGCCAGCACAATCAGAAATCATAACATGTGTGGAGAAACTGTGCAAGGTTAGCAGTGCATTGGGAATGAAATAATCTGTAACACTTTGTTCACATTGATGGTAATTAGTAATTAGTCTGACTATGCATTCACGGCATTATGCCTTTAGGCTAGCAATCCAAGAGTGACTTGTTGTTTATTAGTTTAATCACCCAACATAAATTATATAAATGCATGTCTAATGTATTCAACTGCAGAGACATCTCTTTAAAAGTGTTCTTTAATGCTATTAATCTTGCTCTGAAACCCACCAACAAGGCGTTTGGTTTGGGCTCCAAACTCCTTGCTCTGCTCCGTCCATCTCTCCTTCTCACCAGCGAGGCCGCTGATGAGACTGGACGCCGTCTGCATCTTGTGTCTGCAGCGCTCAGCATCTTCCAGCAGGGTCTGATGGGAAGGGAGGGCAGACAGACAGGTCAGTGTTCATGTGTCTGTCAGGCTGCAGCGTCTGTCTCCTCATCCGTCCGTCCATCCAACTCTCATTCAACCACTTATTCTCTGTAGGCCTGTGCATATTTATCTCACTCTCGAGAGACATAGAGAGCATGTTCATATCAGTATTGAAATCATTTGAGATGCTCTCTAATCCCAAAGCTGAGCATTGGATCGCTGTTATAAAAGCTCAGGACAAATATACTGTAATTGTTCTCTTTATCACGATTTGGGTTTCCTCCAGGTGCAACAGTCCAAAGACATGCAGGTTAGGTGGGTTTAAACTCTAATTTGCAGCAGGCGTAGTGTGTGTTAGACAAGTGATAGATGCTTGACTTTCACCAAATGCATGCTGGGTGAGGCTCGTACATGCATGGTTGGATGGACGGGTTTGTTTTTCTTGTCAGTATTTCCTATCTGACGGTCCTAAATTGGACAGTCCTTTTTAGAGTAAGAGGTAAACAGCATCTTTAAGCCAATTTTGATTTTTTTTATGCAGCTGCTCACATGCAATTAAGAGGTTGTTTGCGAAATAGCAATAATGCCTGTTTTATCTGGCATAGGCTTCTGCAGCGAAGCCTTTTTAATCTGGCTTTTGGCCCCTGGAGATTGAGAACAGCTCTGGGTCTTAATCACAAAATTATAATAAGGAGTCAACTTGGGCTGTCCAGATTTCCTAATCAGCCAGTGTTGATGCACATACTGTTCCATTTACATGCTGTTGTTTATTACAGAGCAGGGAGTGCAGATGACGAAACCCACACACACAGCAATCAACAGAGTACCACTGAAGTGACTTACATTCATCTAGAAAGTGGCCCTTCCAGACCACAGGTTGAGTCATTTTATGTTTTTGTTGCAGGTGTTTCGATAGTTCCAGTTTACTTTTCAAATATACTGCATTGTAATGTTATATCATTTAGCTTAAATACGTTTATATGTTTTCTATATTCTTTTTATTCATTGACAAAAATGTTTTCTCTTGTTTTTATGCATAAAATATACTGTACATGAAACACATACAATTGCTGTCAACTGACAGGAGTGAGCTGAATAAAGTATGACATCTTATTGTTCCAGGGAATTATTGATGAAACAATAAAGCACAAAGACAGCTGTGCCAGCTATATGAATTCAAACAATCATACAGAACAGCTCAGAAAGCCTGTGGTGCAATGTCACGTGCTTTTAAAACTCTTCTAAAGCAGGATTGGTATTTTAAATCCCCATTATATGAAATGCTTCAGTGGAAGACACAAACACTGGATGCATAATTGTATGTTATCGGATGTTCGAAATGAATGAGCCCATGCTTTAAGTATTTGACATTTTTCAAATAAAAGATAATGGCAGAAAGTTTCAGCTATAGAAGAGTCAGCACACCTTGAGGCACTGAACTCACTTTTGCTTTAAATCACAAAATCGTTGTTTCCGAGGTCTTTTCAGCACACAATGCTCCTATTTTAGTTTTGCAAACTGAATGATGCGTTTGTTCTAAGGAAGTAAGTGAAGCCATTGACCTGTTTCTCCATCATGGCCTTCTCATACTCTGCCTGTACCACATCCAGCTCTGCCTGCTTGGCATCAAGCTCAGCCTGAGCCTTCTGAAGGTCCACATTCGCTGTGGCCAGACGATTCTGCTGCACTGCCAAGTTAGCCTGAAAAACAAAGGAGAGAGACTTTTTGTTGCACATTAAACGCCTTCAGGGGTCAGAGAGGGTTTAGAAAGAGAGAAGACGAGACCCTTCGGCAAAAGAGAAGACAAGCTAGAGAGCAAAGGACGTAGGAGTGTGGGTTTTATTGGAGAAGAAAGGGGACAGATTCCTCTATTTGGAGAGCAAAGGAACAGCGTTTTGCAGGAAAATAACTCAAGGGATTAAATCATTGAAAAAATGGTTTGGACATTTTTTGGCTCGAGTATTTCAGTGATATTTTAGAAGTGTACGTACGGGCCACAGGCACATTTGCAGGGGCTCAACGTTTTCGAGAGGTAAACTGTAGATGCAGGAATAGAGATTTGCCAGAGGAAATGAGGGAGATGGAGAGAAACTAGAAATGAACCGCGATGGAGGGCTGATGAGAAGGGCCAGGGAGGAGTGAGGCAGACAGATGAAAAGCAGAAAAGAAGTTTACCGGCTAGAGCTGGGGCTAAAGAGAAAGCATTGCAAGGTTTAGAGAAGACATGTGATTATGTCTAAACCTGTCTGGGTGGCCGCCTGGAGCATTCATTTAATATTAATTGATATCTGATAGGCCTATGTCTGTCTGTCTGTCTGTCTCTCTCTCTGTCCAACTGTATCTCTGTCTGGCAGTCTAGCTGGCCAGCTTAAAGGCAAGCCACCCCTAAAACTGGAAGCCAGAAAATCAATTTGCCAGACAATGTTCGATGCTAAAGCAAACGATGAGGATCAAAGAGGAGAGGCAGGGAGACTGTAGAGAATAACGACAGTGAGAGAGGGGATAAGGGAAAGGAGGAAGTGAGATAGGGATTTGAAAAAGAAACCCAGGTGCAGACAAGATAGAGAGACGGGGGTGGAGGGAAAAATAAGTGGGAAAATGAGAGCTGGTAACAAGGGGGGAAGACAATCAGGTAGGAAAGAACAACAGTAACAGAGGGGAAAGAAGACATGTTCATCAGTTTAGTTTCAGTGAACACAATCCAAAAATATAACTACATTCTGCGAGCTTTTAAACGCTCGTTATGCAACGGACATCCACCGACTGGCAGGAAGACAAACTAGCAAAAGGATTTGGGACATTTGCATGAAATCACAGGGTTTAGAGAGCAGGCTTGTGTGTGTGTGTGTGTGTGTGTGTGTGTGTGTGTGTGTGTGTGTGTGTGTGTGTGTGTGCGTGTGCGTGTGTGTGTGGTGCCCAGGCGTATTATTAATCAAGGATTTTGCACTATTCACTTTTCACAGTAGAGAAACATAATTTCAGGTCCTCTGTATGTTTGCACAATATGGAAGAAGTGACAAATAAAACTGACTTTGACTTTGACTTTGATTTTGTGTACAGTGTATTCTGCCTTGCCTGCTTCTGCTGTATGTGGAATTAATAGATCCTTGGAAAATAAATAGAAACTGACCAAAACACTGCCTGGTTGCAAAGGAGCAATTAATGAGTGCAGCTTGAGGGTAAAAAAAGACGTGTCAGTCACTTGGATGTAAACTCAGCCTTTACTGCAGATGAAATCAGAATATCTTCTTTCATTTAGTTGTAAAACAGCAGATGAGTTTTCAAAGTCTACTCATTTAAAATCACTACGTTGGTCTACGTTTAAGTAAACTGACCAAAGTATTCATCTTAAAATCACTCATCTGATGTTTTCCCTCAAACACAGCAACCAAACTCGTACTGTACTGTATATCTCGCTAGATGCACCCTTGATGCACCCAATTTTATAATTTATATTTTTGAAAAGCTCATGATCAATAGGTAGAAGCCCTAATCTCTCTCTGTCAGTCTAAAATGTTTGGGGCACTTCTATTGCAGACATCAGCAAATTGTTGCTGCTACCAAAAAATGTGGGAATATAAATAAATCCTTTTCATATCAGAGGACAGTCTGTGCTGTTTTATTTATTTTTTTGTAGCCCGGAGCTTTCCTGCAGAAAAAAAACAAAACAAGCGCTCTCCTTCACTGTCGGAGTTCCTTATTCATCAGACCGTGGACGTGTTTGTCGGGGTGATGATGACAGGCGCATCGCATTGCGCGTTTGTAATTAAGACTTCATCTCAATTGAACTCTCCTTAATGTATTATCTTTAGTGTCATGTACATTATAATTATAATGATGTACCGGTTCACCTTTCTGCTGCACAAAGGGACCTCCGTGACAGCTCTATTAGATTGTTTTTACCTTCAAGGGCAAGACCTCCTTGTTGATGGAGAAGAAGGAGGCCATAGCTTTTGTCCAGGATGCAAGGCCGGCCACATTGCCACACACCCTCTTGGCTGTTTCAATGTTGTAGTCGGGCATGTCAAAATAGGGCAGCAGCAGCTCCACCATTTCCTCATTAATGGAGTCCTTGGGGAATTGCTGCAAGGCAGGGGGGGAAGAGATGAGGTGGTGGAGGGGGAAGAGGCTTATTTCAGTCAGTACGCAGAGAATATGAACGTTTACCACACAACCAACTCGTAAAAAAAAGCAGCGTAATAAGAGCCGCTGATTGGGTAGAGACAGGATGCAAAAGGAGGCGGTGAAAGTTGAAGAGGAAATGAAAAGAGAAAAGCAAAGATGGATGAGACGGAAAAGAAAAAAAGACAAGGCAGTGAAGCTCAAAAGCAGAATGAGGGAGCGATAAATCTCAGAGGCGAACAATGCAGGAGGAGAAAACAAGGATTGTGCAGGAGGAGAAAAAGAAAAACAGAAAAAAAAGGAGGCAAAAAGATCAAAGATAACATATAGAATGTGCATAAGGTAAGATAAAAGACACGGTGTAGTTGAGTGATGAGAAAGATGATAAAAGACAGTGTGGAGTGCACATACAAATTGAACAATGAGAGAGGAGTAAAAGTGGAGCAAGTAAATCTAAGAAGGTTGTAGATGTTCTGGATTCAGATTTGAAGAGTGGAATTTAAGAACACACAATGTCTTTACACTGATGTGCCTATTTTACTAATTATCCTGATTTAATCATTACCGGCTTAGCGTTGAATTACTAAACAGAACAGGGAACTATAACAACAACTAATTGTATTCATTAAAGAGTGAGTATAAAAAGTATACAAGTCACTGATTGGTTGAGCTGCAGGCAGTGATTCTGTTGCATACTGAAACACATCCAAGGAGCACTTGTAGCATCTTAAAACAGGATATACTACACTAGGATGTTATTGAAGGGCTTTTTAATTTAACATAAAATTGTGTTTTCTGTCAAATTTTTTGTGGAAGACCGTGAAAAACTGGGTGTAGTCCTTCAGTAATGAATGTCCCGTGATTGTACCTTTATGCATGTTCAACATGGTAAGTAATTGTGTCGGCTACGCAGGCCTCGAGCTGTGCCTCACTTCAATCCGGTAGTAGCGAGAGTACCTGCAGGCTGCCCAGGAAGTTTCCAGCCGTCATGAGCTTTAGGGACTCCTGCCAGGACGGCGTGTTGCAGTTCTTCTCGGGGTCGATCTTCACCGTGTTGACCCGCCTCTGGAAGAGCAGCAGCACGCAGTCCATGATGCGCATGATGAGGTGGGGGGGGCGACCCAGCGTTCGTACGGTGGCGATGTCCGACGGCTTGATTGTCTGAGTGGGGACGGAACAAAACATATAGGCAGTTTGAGAATATACAACAGAAAAAACAATTTGACAATGAGAGACATATTGAAAAACAGAGTATAAACTCCAACTGTTCTGCAGAAAGGGACAGAGAAGTACTTCAAGGGGCTGATTTAGATGAGAGAGGCAGCGGGAGAGTGAGAGTTCTCCCTGCCTGCTCGCCTCATCTCTTCTCCTCCTTGCACTTTCCTTGTTCCTGCTCTCGCTTCCCGGCTCCATTTCCTCTCTGCATCAGCCCAAAGTGTGGCGTGAATCTCCCACCAGCACATTTGATGTAACTATATACGTTTATATATATATATTTACTTGGCATAATAATAATGTAACCCTTTGGATCACTCACTTGTTTTTCTCACCGTATTTTAACCTGAATGTAAAGTGTTTAATACTGTGTTGTGCAAACAGCGGTGGTCTCTCCAAGCTCATATAACGATGAGCATCAATATTCTATCGATTGATTCTGGAGTCAAAACTGGACCTGCAGTGTGTTATTCTGGTAACTGTTTCATCCAATAAAAAAATTTAACATCTTTTCCTGATTTTCCTATTTTTTTATGACATGTATAATAAAAAAATACAATGAAAGCAATCCAAATTGAACTTGAAATTGATGTTAATCCAGTAAATCAGCTTTACTGTTTGTCGTGAATATAAATCATCCTGTTTAACGCTATGTTGAGATTACCTCAATTATTGTGCTTGCGTCTTGTGTTTAACACGTCACATTGATTGTGCCGTCCCACGCCGTCCACACACACACACACACACACACACACACACACACACAGGGGGTTTGCTCCACGTCCTTGTGTTATCACGAACGTTGAAACCAAATCCACACGATTGCCTTCATGCTTGTTAATGTGGTTGTAGTGCTCATAGTTGCTTGTTATTGTATTAGTAGTAGTTGTTTATTGAGTATTAAGTATTCTTTATTACTGATTAAATAACATCTTTTTGCTTTTGAAGAGCAGTTGTCTGTGATGTTGTTCTGCACATTCCTTCACTGTTTGCCTCATGAACGTAAGTAGTCTTTAAATGTTGACATTCTGAGTGAAACTTTTTGAGACCGTAACGGTTTGGTTATTAGTCCCTGATCCCAGGGCAGTGCCCAGTTATAATTATGAAATGATTAACCGTTATTAAAACTGACCCTGTTATTAAAAGCCTCAATCTCTCAACCTCAACTAGAAGTGAAGAAGCCTCTTGAATGAGGCAGTCCAGCTCTACAACAACAGTACAGTCGTGTGCACCTCCAGCTCTACTTAAATCCTCTACAGCGCGTCTACTTGATCAAAATGCATAATCATTAATCCAGACAGATTTCTTAAGGATTTCCTGCTTGGTAATATGAGGTTTTCATCCACAGCAGCACAATTAATTTGCCCCTGTACCATCGACCCAGGAGGAACGCTTTAATTACAACGCAGCTCCAGCCTCCAGAGCATCGTGCTAACTTTAGCAACACCCGTTGTTACGCGCACATGCACGCGCGCACACACACACACACACACACACACACACACACACGGTGCGAAGGCCGGAGGGAAAACCTGCATGCGGCTACATACAGCACGTCACAGTGTGCTCCAAGTGGTACCCTGGAGCACCACAATGTGAGAGAGAGGAGAATATTGGTAGGGGTGACATTAACTAACACAGAGGGGCACAATAAACTGCTCCAACACAGTTTACTGACAATTTCTAAACCTCTTTCAGGGCAAATGTATGTTTGGAAAGACATGATACAGAACGTCATGAGCATGGGTTAGTGTAAGGAACATGAAAATAAAACCAAATACATATTGTATTCATATTATTCGTAAGAACATATCAATGCCCAGCATGTTCTAATAGAAATGTGTATCTCTTTTGATTCATGTGGAAAACATTGTACTTCAATCCAGTTGGAATTAACCCCCACATAAAGGAGTCCTTACATTTTGAAAACATGTTGTATTTTGTGGAGAACATGTGCCTTCAAAAGAACTTAAACACAACTAGGTTTTATGGATCTGTCTCCAGTCCCATACCTGCAGTGCAGCCTCTGCTTCCTGAAGAGCTGGACGGGCCGCTTCCAGCTTCTCCTCAGCGATGGCCTTGTCGAATGAGATGCTGTCTACAATAGCCTGGGCCTTGTCCTTCACCTTCTGCACCTCCACCTTCACTCGCTCTGCCGCCTGGGCTTTTACCGTCACCTCCTTCAACACCTGGGAGGATGTACAACAAAGAAACAAATACAAGCTCCACTTGTATCACTCCTTTCATATCAACAAAACTAACATCTGTGACACTATTCGTGACAAATGTAGCCAGCTACGGTTTTTCTGCGGAACATTAATACAAAAAAACCCTACCATATCAGCCTTGTCATTGGCAACCTGTAGCTCCTTTTCTTTCACCTCCAGCTCTTTGCTCAGTGCTGCTACAGACTCTGATGCCTCCTTCAGCTTCTTGAGACCAGTGTTCATCCTAAAAAAGGAGAAATATTAAACGTAATCAGGTCAGCCACATGCAATTTCCAGCATATGTATTGGACCTTGCTATCCTGTTTGTTTCAAATACCCACAAACTTTCAAGATGAACTACATGACATTCTGACAGAATTGTTGATTCACTGGGCATCAGGTGGTGGAAATACTTTCTTTAACAGGAACACAGCTTTTATCCTTGGTCTAAAATTCTAAATGTCATGACATCCTTCAACACCTGCTTTTAGAGGCAGACTTATAATGCTGTACTATAAAATAAGAGTATGATGGTTCTGGACTGGCCCCTTTGAAGACAGCTTACTTCATGAGGACACGTCCTGATCATCCATCACTTCCGGGAGTCGGATTTAAAGATTGAATTCAATCTGTGACACTGTCCCTTGATAATCTACTTTATTTTTCAGGAAATGCATTTATCACGCCTAATATTGATGTCTACTCATGATTGGCCACTCATCGTGACTAAGAGGAAGATTAAGATAAACAACTTTATCAATCTGTTCTGATTTTAAACACAAGTCTTCCACAAACCAATCCTCACTCATTCTAATAGACGTCGACAACAGGCAGCTGTTGAAGGTCGAACGAAAGCCATCTTGTATTATTGTGTAGATGTTAACAATAGAAGTACAAGGATAACAGATATTTAATTTAAGATAATTTAACCTGTGAATCGGATTACCTGTTGGCCAGGGTCTGGACTTCAGTCCTCTTCTCCTTATAGACGGCCTTGTAGCCCTGAATGAAGGACAGGTAGGACTTAGGTGTGACGTGGGTGGAACGTCGGTATCTAGAATGAAATTAGATTGGAGTATGTTCATTTCATCCCATGTGTTTTACACTTAAATCCACATTTACTAAAACCTTTATTCTGTCAAAGTAGAGCTGACCATAAACTGCAATGTCCAAAGTTCACCTCCAGCTGCTGCATGCCATTCCCCATCCCTCTCTCCCCTAATGTCATATATATTGAATTTTTTTGTTTGTTTATTTGCATTTCTATTACTAACGCTAATTATCCAGCTGTCAAACATAACCAGACTAACGTGTTTGCGGCCTTGGTAGAGACGGAGAGGCAGTTCAACTAAATGCTGTACCTCTGGAAGTAGTCCACACACTTCTCTGCCACGCCGTCCTGGAAAGAGCCCATGCACTGGACTACCTCACTTTTAACCTGGGGCGAGCAGTCAATGTCATAGACGGACAGGAAGTGATCCGAAACTGAAGGACAAATAGATTGAGGAGGAAGAATAAGAGAGAGCAAAGTGGAGAGTGAATAACAGATTGAAAAATGTAAACATAAATACTGTATATCAGTTTCTTTCCTGCTTCTTCGAGCGTGCTATAACACATTCAAATTGATTGTTTTCCATTCAGGAATGACAGTGTTAACGCATTGGGACGTTATGGATTATTGGTTACATGCATGACGAAATAAAATATGGAATGGAGAATTCAGAAACAAAAGGAAAACATCAGGGGATCACTAGAAAATATCCTGGAAGATATTGTTTTTCCAGGACAAAATGAGTTAAACAGATTTTAAATATTTGAAAGAATTAAGAAGATGTGTACAAACATTTTATTATGATCTATGCATCAGTTGAAGGCATTTCTGAGCAACATTCTGAAGCAACGCCTATAAGATTAATGAAAGACATTAAAAATAGACAAATGATGGATGAGGAAATAACAGCAGTAAATCCCAGCAGCATGACTAAAGTTGTTGGAACAAAGCCAATTAATTTGTTTGTATGCGTCTGGATTTTAGTTATTAGAAAGCATGCGGGACACACTGTGAACAAGCTGTAATCGGATTTTACTCTATTGAGAAAAATAACAGCTGACATTCTAAATAGATAAGGGGCATATTATTAATGGGAAACAAATGATACCAGTAGATCACACAACATTAGGTGAAGTGTACCTGCAACAAGAGCATCCTTTGGCCACCGGCTGAACCAGTCCATGGTGCAACCAGATATCAGTGCAGGGAACTTTAACGCCCGGTTGCGGAACTTTTCCCCAACGGGCGAGAAGCACAGAACAACGTGGAGATTATGTCGCACGCGTGACATGAAGTACTTATACAGGTTTTCATTGGTCGGCGGTCGCCTGGGGAACTCCCGCTTCATAACGGGGATGAGATCACTGAGGATCTCGTCGATCTCATCACGAGCAAATAAATTGGACACCTGAGGATAGACACACACACACACACACACACACACACACACACACACACACACACACACACACACACACGTTAATGTTAAATTACATGATCTGTCCATCTTTAATATCTTCGCTAAGAGATAATGATATTGGTCTCTTGCAGAACAACATCACAGACAACTGCTTCAAAAGTGCAAAGACGTTATTTAATCTGTAATAAAGAATACTTAATATACTTAATGCTCAATAAACAACTACTACTACAATAACAAGCAACTATGATCACTACAACTACATCAACAAGCATAAAGGCAATCATGTGGCACGTGTGGATTTGGTTTCAACGTCCGTGATAAGCAAACCCTCACGTTGGACACAGGTGTGTGTGTTTGTGTGTGTGTGTGTGTGTGTGTGTGTGTGTGTGTGTGTGTGTGTGTGTGTGTGTGTGTGTGTGTGTGTGTGCATCTCTGTGTCTGTCCACGACTAATTGTGGATACTGCTGGACCAATTGGATAATATTAAACCGCAAGGACCTCTTGTGGTTTCGGTGACTCAAACTTTCCTAAAACACATTTTATTGCCCGTTTGATCCGGTGATTGATTGACTGCTGACTCCTCACTCAGTATTATGTATCGGCCCCTGGCCATTAGGGGCCACAAGTGAGATACAGTAGTAGAGATACAGTTTGCTTGATTGTATTGTTTTGGAAGATGTGTTCGGCTATTAGCTATTAGCTAGCAGCTAGCAGCTAACAGAACTACACACACTCAATACAGACTTGAGCCTCAATAAATACTTCAAGTTTTTCTCGTGGTTTGTGAGACAGAGCGGAGATGCGCCGGCACCGAGCCGGCGAAGAAATCTGCAGAGATTCAAATGAGTGTGCTTCTGCTGTGTGAGACATGGGAGTGAAAAACACATCCGTCACACTTGCAGTCTAGACAGAGAATTAGCCAATTATGAGTTAAATGTATTCAATACAACATTACAGCAGTGGTTGTTGCAGAGACACATGGTGGAGATCTGCACTGTACGGAGTGAAGCTTATACTCCATACTCTTTACTCTGATTGCATCTGTGGGTTTGGTATCAGCTGAGGTTTAGAGGTACATGTTTCTATGTAAAAATAAATAAAAAATGAAACATGCATTTGAATCCTTTAACCATTTTAGGGCATCACCTTTCTTTAATATAGCCTTTGAATGACGTGATTGTCACGCCGACACACAACTTCAGATGTATTCTGTCAGCACTTTCTAAGGGACTTCATGTTTCCGATGCCAAATAGTTATTTAATCCGATCTGGGATTTCCCATGCAAAACCTTTTAGCCAGATTTTAATCTGCACTTGAGGCGTATGGAGACAATTAGTGACAAACAAACATTTCTGGGAGCGTAACTGAAAAAAAAGGCTTCCAAAATACAAACAGTAATAGGACAAGGTAAACATCTGTAGTTTAGCAATATTTAGGCATTGATTCCTTATGAATTCAAAAGCAAGATTCCCCCAGTCTGACATATTCTGAATTAACACCTTGAAATAGTGCTTTAATTTCCACATTTAACATTACTACTTTATCCGGATCTCTATATTTCCTCTGACCCTCAAGCAGTTCATCTAATTTAATAGATAGGCTTTTTTTCTTTTTTTACATTTTCTTTGCTATTCTTTTCAGCCTCCACATATTGCCTTAGCCTGGTGTTGAGGTATAAAAAGAACATCTTCATTATGGAATAAGACGCCCACTTTCTCTGGGTCTGATGGAGGGGATAGTGGCACTGCTTCCCTTTTCATTAAATCCAGAGTTACCAGGAGAGAGACCAAGTAACATAAAAGAGAGAGAGCAGGGCATGTGGTTTTGTGCTTAGTCCCCAACCATCTGGTGGCTTAATCTCACATAAACAACAACCCTCAAACTAACAAGCTCACTCTTCCTTTTTATTTCTCATCTCTGTCACCGTCTCTCGCACACAGTCATCCCAAAACTTCTGCAGCACAAACTTTGCTCACAGACACAAACATCACACGGACGCAAACTCCCCAGTTTTATTTCACTGGCTGGTAAAAGCAGCTGCTGCTTAAATTGTTATTTAGGCAAGGAGGTGGAGGAAGGGGAAGAGAGGAGCGGGGGAAGGCGGTGGAACAGAGGCCAGATAGGGATGCTATCCTCATGAGGCAGGGGGAGCCACAGAAAACAAGGAGGGGATTAGAAAAGACAACCAGCTGATGGAAAATGAGGAGGCTGGATGGAGAGAAGATGAGGAAGGAGGTAAATAAGGAGTAAACAAAAGGTGAAAGGAGGGAAAAGTGGGTAACGATCAGGAGGTGAAAGCAATTCCCCACCCAGGACTGATAACACTGTTTGCCCGTCGTGCTAAAATGTTAATAAACTGATTTTTCAGTTTCAGGGCCAGGTTGTATGTTAACAAATACAACGCTTTAATGAAAGGACTCGGAGAAAGTGTATAATGTCAAGTGTATAATGAAAATGTGTCTACTTTGGCTGCACGTCACATCACATCACATGTATTAGATCCTCCCAAAAGTCCAGTCTTCACATGCATAATGTCTCTTCTTGAATGGTGCTGGTCTCATCATGTGATGGCTATGCTGCACATCATTGCAGTTGAGAGAGGATGGGACTCCGTACACAACCAGACGGGGAAGAGGATGGTGATGTGTAATGGCAGATATAAATCAACCAGATAGTGCTGGTTCTGGGAAAAGATTTCCTTTTTCAGAAAATAATTTTCTCCCCAGCAGTATGCTCCCTCCTGATCTCTTGTAATTAACCTATATAGGAATAATTGTGCATGTTTCCTTGGTAGTCGTAGCTTATTTCATCATTTAACATCACTTGTGTTCCTTCCATATGTCTTTCATTTGGAAAATGTAAGAAAATGCTCAAGATGGGCGAGGTATTGAGGAAATATGGATGACGGGGAAGGAGCATGAATAAACAGCAAAAGAAAAAAAAAGAAAAGGAAGGGAGATAGAGGGGAGAGGAAGTGGAGGAAAACAATGACGTACAGAGAGAAAAGGGAAGAGAGGGAGGGCATCAAGGGGAAATGGTGGAGACAGAGCAGGAAGCAAACCAGAGGGGAAAACACAATTAGAGGAAGAGGAAAAGGATGAGAGGAAATAGGAAGGCGCAGCAGAGCAAAAAGGGAGTAGGTGTGGAGGGAGAGATGTAGGACGAAGAGGAGAAGAGGATAGTAAATTAGAGAGCAGAGAAAAGTGTGGCATTTCTCCCACTGGTTCCAGTACAATGGGAGAGAAATGTATAAGTTTAACCTTGAAACAGAGCTTGTGAACGGCAGCAACGGCCCTGATATGCAGCCTAAAAATGCAAAGCAGATCTTTTTTTGGAGTGAGCGGTGAGCGGTTTGAGCGGAGCCGGGTGGAACCTGAGTTGAGTGCGGAACGATATTGACTGCTGTGGCCTGGAGCGGCTTAAAGCAGAGGAAAGCAACAGCCCCTTGAGAGAGGAGTGCAAATTCTCACTGCTCCGCTCCGCTCACATGCCCTGCCTTGAAGCTTCCTCCTACTGCTGCTGCAACAGAGTAATGCAGATAAAAGGCCGTTCTGCAGCTGTAATGCATATGGATGCAGCACAGAAAAAATAAAAATAAACTAGGTGCATCTGTCCCTTCTGTCAGTTACAGCTTCGATTCATTACATCCAAATCAATGGCAAAGTAATTGAAATGCTATCGGATTGACAGGGGAAATGCTATTTGCTTTTTTATTTGATTGAATTGAGATAAACTGCACTGCTCACAAACCAGACTCAGACAACAGTGTTTTCTCTTCTCTGGGTCTGTGCTGTCGCTGACTCTGTATCGCAGACATGAAAAGTAGGTTTCACTCGAGGGTGAATGCCGGCTGTCAGTTTCAGCAGCACAAAGGAAGTATAATTGAGGCTTTTGTTCTGGACGAACTGGATGTCAATGTAAGCATCTGATTCAGTGCCGCAGCTTTGTGTCACAATAAAGTGTTTGTGTTGATTATCAAAAGTGCTGTAAAAACATGTGTGCAAGTGCATTCATCAGAATACAATAAATGAATATGTGTCATCTGTTTTTTATCCACTCTAGATATCCGTGGTAAATTACACTGATAAGCAAGACTTATATAAAGTATGGGAATGACTGGGGAATATTTAGTTGAACCATTTTCAGTAGCATCATTTGAAATCATAGCAGTGAAAATAGGTTTATCTATACATGTTTCTATGTTGAGTTAAAAATACAGATTTCCTGTGTTCAATCCTAATGTGCAGCACCAAAAAGAGCAGCAGACCTCTACTTTGAGGGCTCAGCTTCTGCCTTTACATTTCTTATTAAATATTCATATTACATGTACGTTTATATAACTATTAACACACGTACATGTGTTTTTTCTTTCCTATGCGTGTGCTGCTGACCTCTCCAGATGACAGGACGTTGTTCATGTACTCGAGGAAGGACTCGTCTTTGATTTCGTTGTCAGTGAAGAGGAAGCTGATGCCTTTGCCATGTTGGCCAGCTGTTCTGTACAAACCCTTCAGGTCATCCATCAGGTTGGCTGTGTTGTATGAGCTGGCAAAGAACAGAATGCATTAAATACATATCCACTTAGAGATGAGAAATAAGCAAATGTGTGAAAGTGCAAGAGTAATGGGTGAAATCAACTGCATGAAGACATGGGTGAAAACTGAAAGAAGAGCAACAGAGTGAGGATGATGGTATTTCAATGGGATAGTTTACATAAAGGCAATGACTAAGTCAGGTTCAAGAGAATAAGAGTTCTCCATGAGGAACAGAGACATCAGTATACTGGATGTGCATGGAAAACACGTGTGTTTTCCATGCGCATGCAGAGACATGCACATGCAGAGACATCAAATAAAGGTGCCTGTATTCGCTGAAGAGGGCTGTGAAGTCCAGCGGCTCAGTCATATTAATAGCAAACACTAAAATCGGTCAGGAAATATGACTGTGACAAATGCACACGGGCGACTGTGGGAGGAAAACATATGAGAGATGCAAGATATTACACAATAAATCTCATCTTTCAGAACATATCCTGTCCTGGCAATTAATACTTTCTAATTGCAGCTCCTGAATGAGAAATAATGGAGAAAAAATTATAATAAAATGTCAGAACTGAAACAAGATATTCAAGATAATCAAGAGTACGGTGATTTAGATTTTATATCCGAAACTATTTAGCGTTTAACCTAATTCAAAACAAAATGATAGTGTGCATGCATAATTAGTAGGTGCCTAACTCAACAGCATTATGTTTATATAAAATGGATGCATGTCACAAGGAAAATAACTGCATTGAAGGATAACATGGTGAAGCATTAGGGTTCGGTTTGCAAAAATCCACCCATGGCTTTGATTATCGAGTCATAAATGATGAAGTGAATCAAAGGTCATAGGCCATGAACAACTACATGTGGCAGATGCATGTGGGAGTGTGTGTGTGCATATACAACTATTGTATGTGAGCATTACCGCGTGAGAGTGATCTGGAAGATCTTGTATCCAGCTATGAAGGAGGCCAATCTGGTCAGGCTCTGTTTGCCTGAACCCCCGACACCCACCAGCAAGGCATTTCCTCCAGGAGTCCGTATTATCCTCGACACCTACACACACACACAAAACCAAACATGGACATCAAACTAGGATTCATATTGGAAATTGCAAGTGCGAGAACCAGAAGAAAGAAATCACAAGCAAGGGAGACAGAGAGGGAGATTGCAAGTGAGTCAAGCACACATTTAAAAGCTTCACAAATTAAGTTGTACTTAACCAAAACTGGTAGGATATTTTGGGGGCTTTTAGATTGTCTGAATATTCAAGCTTCTTGCATTTGAAAGCCCTCAGATGGGCTCGATGAGAAACATTTGCGGGGTGGCCACAGACATGCAATGGGACGCGTGCATTCATTAAAATTAAAATGATATATACTTGCTGTTCCACAGTACTTTTTGTCCTATTCTATAACGTAAAACGCTAACAGTACCTTGACCAGATGTATCATAGCATCCTGGAAGAAGACCATGTCCATGCCAGTACCCCGGATGCTCTCATTGTAATGGCTCAGGAACATGTTCAGACGCTCCTTTAAACTCTCAAACGATTCCATGGGCTCGTACACTTTGGGCATATCAAAGTCAGAATCCTCTGGCTCCTCTCCTATGAAGACATCAAGAGTCATCACAATACATAAATAAATAATTCCTGTGTATTTTTTTTTTCTTAAGAGAGAACAACAACACTGCTGAAATGTAAAAAAATAAATAAATGCTGTGCCTTTTTGATTGATGGTACCTGTAGCCTCAGGTGCATCTCGTAGAAAGTCGACAAAGTATCGGTCCGGTCCGTAATCCGCTATGTTTTTGATCTCCTCCACGAGCTCCTCTTCTACCAGCTTCGCCAAAGCCTGGTCAAACCAGTCTACGTCCTCCGGCATGGTGAATCTGTCAGCTATCACGCGACTGCACTCATGCCTCCACAATGCCAGCAGCACCTGGAAATGATGTCTTTGTGTTATTGCTCTCGTGCACGTTAAGTAAAGTTAAAAGGAAAGTCCCTCTTCAATCTGTCAGCCAACACAAGCTAGCAGCACAGCTACTGAATGAGCTAATTCAGCTCCATTCCATACAAAAAAGGTACTATGGCTAATATGACAAATAGCATTGAGTGGGAGGAAACATTGTATTCTTTAATGGAATCATGGAATGAGTTCAATGACTAAAAGGAGGAGCGAATAACAGCATTGAGCAGGGAAACACTGGATAATTTGTGACGCGTTTGTGACGCGTTAGGCTAATGTTGGCAAAAGCCTGTCGCTTTTTTTTTTCATCCAGCAGGCCGAGCTGAACCACCTGGCGGGCCGGAACCGTCTGTTTGACACCCCTGGTCTAGACTCTTGGTAGCCTGCAGTAGAAGATGCATTTCATCGTATTCTATTATTCAGTGAGGCCACACCAGTTGGCCACCTCAGCAAGATTTGAGCTTGCAGTGCAAGAATTTTCTCTGCTTCCCTTCGTAATAAACACTTCTGTTCCTCTCCAGTACTGTAAATATGTAGTCATGCATTAGCACTACCACATAGGTAAGGGGTTGATTGTGCTCTCTGCACTACTTTAGTCTATTATACGCTACTCTGCAGCACACTACACTACGAAACTTTACTCTAAGCTCTGTTTGCACGCACACACAAAACAGACTACTGGGAGAAATACTGTTACAGCACTACTTTGTTGCATTTTGATTGATGATACAGTGAAATACTTGTTAAGGATTATTTATAGTAGTCTTATTGTCAGTTTAACTTTTGATTTGATTATTTTCCTGTCTGCATTCTGTGTCATATGCATACTCTTGTGAAAACAGGATATAAATGGTAAAGAAATCAGTTTCAACGATTAGAAACCAAGTCTTCCTTAAATATGTGACATTTTAAGAATCAATCACAAAAGCTCTCACCTGGACAGAGCTGACCACCTCAGCGTTGGTATTGAGCATGCCTTGCCAGATCCTGGACAGATCCCTCAGGTTGAAGATGTAGTGGAACTTGGCAGGAGTTGGAAGCATCTTGACCTTGGTCAACTGCCAGAGCCGGCGGGTCAGCGACACCAAACGAAGTACGGTGCTTTGAACCTCATCGACAAAACCGCGACGTGCACAGAAGTGGCCCTGGCCAATCACACCTGTGTCATAGGGTCAACGACGGGATAGTTGAAGGTGGGAAAGTGCCCATAGCATATCGTTTTATCAAAAGGACAGTATAGGACACAGTGCATTCTCTATGGGTCATGATATTTTGTAACTTGTTTTGATTCAATACATACATCCATAATGATTCCTCTGCGCTCACCAAATATCTTGTCAATGGACGCGTTGGAGGGCAGCGTACAGTTAAAGATAGAGAACTGCCTCTTCAGCCTCTGCGGGATGTCGTTACGGCCTCCTCCTGGATGGATCATAGCTGCTAGAAACTGAACGTCCACAATATTGGTGAACTCTCCCGGTTTCTCCAGATTGAAGAAGCCATTTTGCTCCATCAGCTGCCGGACAATCTCATTAGTCACCTATGACGAAGGACAAAAAAAAGCCAGTTTAAATCAAGAGGAGGTTTATTTCTTATTAGTTTATGTTCGCCTTTTTATTTTTGGTCAGTTTAATTTATTGGATCATTACATTAGGTCACTGAAATGTGCAAGATTAAATGGTCTAAAATGCAATCAATCAAAATGACTTTAAATTAAATGATCATTTATGGGACTACAAAACAAAGGACGTAAATGGAAAGGTTCCATTAATTGGGGTAGATAGTGAAATGATATTTTCTGTTTTCCAAATAATGAATGTGAAAATGATCCCTCACCTGGTCTCCCCATTCGTTGATGACGGGCATGTTGATATCATCTATAAAAATTGACATTTTCTTCCCAGCAGGAGGTCCATAAGTGGTCCCCATTCTTTTATCCACATAGCTCTCTACTGTCCTCTACAAAAGAAACATAGACAGCGAAGACAAATTTAAAGACAACAAATGCAAAAAAAAAAAAAAGAGAGCAAAAAGATGGAAAGATGCTGACATAATTCTTAGTAACAGCTCGATCATTGTGAAGTTTAGCCATGTACATACAAAAGACAGTCGTGCTTCCTGCAGCCTGCACATTATTAATGTCAATCAATGCTACTGCACAGGGCGATGATAATCCATAACTAGTTCACACAGATATAGAGCAGCCATCTTCAGATGGAACTGCAAAGAAGGAGACGGCCCGTGGTAAAAACCTAAGCTAATTGAAAAGGGAGGTAAACAGAGTTCTGCTTTACCTGGAACATGAGTGGTGTGGTGGCAGAAGAGAAGTTGAGACACTTCCCCATGTGTGTCTCAGGATCATAGTTTTCCATGTAGCCCTTGAGGATAACAGTCTTTGCTGTTCCTTGTTCTCCAATCAGCAAAACAGCCTGGGAAAATGTATATTTTAATGCATGAAAAATCTCAATATGCACATACAATGCAAGTTCCGTCAAATTTAAAAAGGTTAACATGACTAAATTGGAACCTGGAATGGCAGTTCATTATTCTGTTGAGCTTGAGATGTAAACCGTTGACCAAAACTATATTTCTTGTGTCCTGATCTCCAAATTTGAGCGCCAGCATAATATTGCAGAGTGCCAGCTGTTGGAGCATTTGGCTCTCAAGCAGAGAATTGACCAAAATATTTAAATAGTAGATCTGTGCTGCATCTGGCCACGCTGCCATGTTATTGATCTGTGAGTGCATGTGTGTCTACACAGCTGTGTCCGGGACTAAATGAAGCATTACACACTGATTAGAGAAGAGACTAAATGGGCGCCACCCTCTCTAAAACCCTTACCTTAAGCCATAAATTATTTTTAGGTTATGTGTCAATTGAAACATGAATCAAGGTTTCAGTCACCTTCACACTTATAACGAGTTTGAATGAATGTAGAGTTATATTTTTTTGACGGGCAGTATACAGATATACCAGAACTTGAGTTTCCTTTTAACAAACCTCACCTTGCCCTGCTTAGCGATGGTCTGAATCAGGAAATCCGTTTTCACATTGTCCACATTGGGGACCAAGATGGAGCTGTACTCTGGGGTGAACTCAGATGGATACACATACTCCTCCACTCTGGTGCTCCAGTGGACCCATCGACCTGAAAGAAGAATGAATGTGCATGCGTGGAAAAGATATGCATTAGCACGAAATATGACCCAGACACTTGCAAGTTGTCTTCAAATTGAAAAACATTTGATAAACGTACACCTGCTGCGGAATTGAGTGCAACGTGAGGCGTAATGTTTCTGCTTGTCAAGGAGCAGCTTCCATATTTGCTGGTATCTAATCTGCAGGTGATAACATCTGTTTATCAATGCATGCATACCATCTGCTGTGACATGGTAGTCAAACATGGTGTCGTCACTATCGAGAGGGATGTCTGGCAGGTTTAGACAGATACTGTCGTTCCCTCTGAGCCAGATCTCCATCTTCCTGCGGTCATCCAGTTCAAGTAGGGCTCCGGTGCTCCACATTAGGGCAAAGACGTACAGCCGCTCCAAGTGCTCTCTGGATAACTCACCACACTGCTCCTGCAGAGGAACATCTACTTTAGATCAAGGACTTTGTTCAAATAACTAATTTAAAAAAGAGAAGGGGAGCACATTTAAAGTGGAAAATTCCTATTAGAGGAAACAGTTTGGTGGATCACGTGGCTCAATAGTACAGGTAGGCCACGGTGAAATACCGAACGAAAGGGTTTTTTAACATCCGTCATTGTCTCTATAAACTGTAATTGAAAGCAAACTGAGAGGAAAACCTCAGGGTTCTAAAACGGGCCCTCCTTACACGGCCGAGCCCGTTACAGAACTACTACTCAAGACTATCCAATAGCGTCCAACACTGTGGTCCTTTTCTTAGAACAGCAGATGATTCAAACTGCCTACCATCTATATGAATGTCCTGTTTTCCTTCAGCAGTTTGAATTAAAACCTCTTAATCACTGAAATACACAGCAAGTCCTGTCTGAGTGCACCCTGTCCCATGGATGGGAACTCCGAACAGTTGTAATCTTACCTTTGGTGGTATGAGTCCCTGCAGCATGTTGATGCACTGCATGATGACAAAGGCCTCAAGCATGTCCATCTTGAACTCCAGCGACTGCACACAGAAGCGGTAGAGCTCAGAGAAGGAGGAGGAGAAGAGCTCCCTGAGCACCTCAGCTTCCTGAGGGAAGCGTTTCTTCAACCAGCCCTGAGGAGAAAAACCACACCGATAGCGAAGATTATATTATGCTTCAAAGAACACAGTGTGTACGTGCTGTTGTGTAGCCCAGTTGTGTGAGGTGTATTTCTAGATGCAGCAGCAATGTCAAGCCTTCTGAACCAAGATAAGCAACTGATCTTGCGTCATCCTCAAGGCGCCCGAAGGTGCCGCAGATCTAGATCTCGATGTTATTTTGCCCGTACATACTGTAATACCGTAATTAGCACCACCAACATTTCAATGTCTGCGTAAGGATACAAAAACACATCAAATCTTAGTCAATTCACCTCCAGTATCGGGCTCCAGTTGAGCACGGAGGAGCTCATGAACACCATTCCATTGCGTGAGACGGTGGCTGGAGAGGCATTGTCGATGTTATGTGGCTCAAAAACCACTTTGCAGTTGGGTGCCATGGGGATACGGTCTCCATTTGCCAGCGTAAGAGTTCTGTTGTCGTCTAAAACGGAATTTAAGTTCTCAATCCAGATTGCATCGACGGGTCCATCCAGGACGATCCAGATGTGCTCCCCTGAGATAGAAAACAGCATTTTTGTTAGTCTTACTCCTACTATATATAGTGTTCTTACTCATTTCATCTCTATGGTCAATGCACACATTGCTGAGAGCCAGTTCCGTTGGAACTCGTCAAATACGTAAGCTTGTTTTGTCCGATATCTTTGATGTTGCTCTGTCATCACTTTACCAAAGGACTAAGTTATAAGTCAAAATAATGTATTACTTATATGACTGCTTTGCGTTCATGTACATGAGCCACCAGCTGCTTTTCTACACAGAGGCCCTTGAAATAGATCAGGCTTGGGATGCTGTTGCTGCATCTACTGAACCACATTGTGAATACAGTCTGTTTTCCCAAGATAATTCATTTCCTTGAAGAATACTCCACTCGGGACTCAGGAGTCCTGTCACAAATCTAAACCTCCTTCTTTTCTATACTGGAATCCTGTCTGATCAAAGCAATGCGCTGCACGCGGAACAGTATGTACAGAAAGCATAAACGCAACCTGCTCTAAGACATGCATTAAGCATGAGAACCAACACTGAATACATCAGATGTATATTTTGATACATATAAAGCAAACACACATAATGTATATGCATACCCAGGAACACATGCATTTTAATGAAGTGTGTAGGATTAAGACTGAACGGAAAGATTAAACATCTGTCGGTGCTGCTTTGAACTATGGATGTGAGGATGTCCCGGGAGATTTCACTGCAGAGTAAAACCGTACTGGTTTCCCCCAAAGTTCTCAGAGAAAAGGAACATATATGTAGATTACCAGCAGTACTAATCATTTGAGGAATCATTTCTTAACCCAGCAGGAATCTCTCTTGTGTTTTCTCTCTTTCTCTGATGCTAATTTATCAGAGATGATGATACGAAACAAAGCTCCCTTATTTGCCAATTAAACACGTATTACAGATTGTGCTCAGCTTGGAGCACACCTGTGATATCTGAAGATATTCAGGTCAATCATGAAGCATGCCTAAAAGGAAATAAAATGAAAATGCACAACACACCTTTGTAAAAATGATTACTCTCTCATTTACACAAAATATGATCAATTGTTTTACATGACTTAAATGAAAACGCTTAAATTCTAAATTCTTTATTCATGTCAGCTCAGCTCAGCTCGATTCCAAGTCTAAAAAAAACAATAAACGACCTGACCTTTCTTTGCTCTCAGAGTTTTCCTCCACAGCGTAGAAAAGATGCCGTCGGTCCAGTCATTTGTGGCCACGTCCAATCGGCCAAACATCTGAGGTGCCGTGATGGCTTTTGGGTTCATGCGCATCTCTTTGTGAGGCTGACCACACTCTGAGAAGACATGGACAGAAACATTGCCACATTTATTCAAACAAAAATATGCACACATAAAACACATTTGTGAGTTTTCTAAAAGATGACTCTTGATTTTGTTGGTCTTTTTTCTCTGACACACAGATACACATTTCAACTACGGTAACCAATGTGTCACAAGTTGTGTCTTTTTGGCTGATCACATGCACAAAATCCTACCCGTCATAGCTCTCATCAGCGTATGTATGCAAGTGGTCTTTCCGGCCCCACTGGGCCCGAGGGCCATCATGCCATGTCGGACCCTCTGCGTCTCGAACAGCTGGATGACCTTCAGCTTCCAGGGCGGGTGAATGATCAGACCTGCATCCTCGACCTGAGGGAGCACAATTACAGGATACGCACATTTACCACACTGAGCAAGTAAGCATACAAATGACTATGACATGTTCTGGATGATACTGTAAGGCAGTGGTTCTCAAACTTATTTTGTCACGCCCCACTTTGGAGGAAGACAAATGTTCGTGCCCCATCGCCCCCAACAAAATTGTAACAAAATGGTCCATGCTGAATTTTTATTGAAATAACTTTTTGTGATTCCTCCATATGTGCTTTTTCAAATAATGGATTAAAGAAAATTGCAATCACCTTCAAGTAAACCGGATTGCGCCATCAGACAAAAACAAATAGCATGTGCAATCCCTTTGTTAGAACAATGCAAATAAAGTTCTATCTGTGCAAAAAAAAAACTAATATTTGGCAAAAAAATTGCCTTGTGGCTGCAATTAACCTGTTTTGCAAATAAAAAAAGCTGCATCTGCAGCAACCGCGATCCTGCTAAGCTGTCGTATGGAGCTTGTTACCGACTCAGTAAATCAACCAGGGGTTTCTTAATCTAGCCGTTCACATAAAGAGCCGTTTTTTTAACCCTGAAGTTAGGTCGCTAACCCCAAACCCTGCTTTGTAGTACAGGCCTCTGGTGTTTGGCTGTTTGCCTGGTCTCACTGCCTTCCTGTTGACCACACCTGTTCGCATTGGGGAGACTGTGTTTTATTGGAACGGTCCTGTCTTTGAGTCATGCTTTTGACTTTTTCAGGTATTACATCAAGCGTACATTACTGCAAGGATGAGGGTAGAATGCACGACAATGCTGCAATTTAAAGATCTTACGTTTGTCTCTCTATTTTCTCTTCACTGTGCTTTCCACTGTTACTAAGGTTAGGTCCTCGACAAATGGTAAATAACACCATTTGTATTCCTTTGGGTGCTATATCTGGAGGCGTTTAACAGTGACATGAAAGATACAGCAGTCTCACAGTCCATTAGTCTTTTGTCGGATTTTACTTAGCTTCTGCATTTCTCTCTCTCACCCTCTGTTCACTGTTTACGATGTCCTTCTTTACGCTCTCCCTCTTTCATTCATCCCTATATCCCTGCTGCGTTTCTCTCTCCCTCGCCAACACAAGACAAACTCATCCCTCACTCCCGCCCCTACCTGCAAGTCGATGGCAGCCTCTAGTTCAGGGTAGCCTGCTTTATCAAGTTGGATCCCAGGGAAGAGGTCCTCAATCAAGCTCAGGAAGAGTGGCTCATCCTCATCGATCTAATGAAAACAAACAGGCGTATAAATAGACACAAGTTAGCAAAAAACATACATAAAACACTGAGAATGATTCATCTTAAAATCGGTCTGGCTATTATCTTTAGTTACTGACTTTAGATTTCTATTAAATACATTAAATGTATTATTTATTACTCACATTTTCTGCTGATGAAAATGCATCAAAAATAAATAAAAAATGTCAAGATTATCTATTCGATGCTCTATTGTATTGTAATGTATTCTAGACTGACCAACTTGGATAAATTCATGTCCCTGAGGACCCTCATGACGATGGTGGACTCGGTGTCACTGGGGTTGGCCCGCTTGGCTGCTCCCAGGGTTCTCAGCACCGACAGGATGTTCCGTAGACCGAAGTCATAGTGAACCTGGACAACCACAAATAGCCATTTAGTTGTCAATCTTCCACATCATCATATCTTTTCTACTACTGTTTAAAGCCTCTGTAACAAGCATTTACAAGTCTATAATCTTATATTAAACACATATTATAATGTAGATGACAGCCCAACAAGTAATTTGACTACGAACCAAGAATTTAATTGTAGCTGAATCAAAGACTGCTGCCACAACAATGTGAGGCATTCAGATTTAGGCCCTAATAGTGACTTAGAAATCTTGCATTATTTTCTAAACACGTATAAATTGAGCACTAATAGAGCAAAGAAGGCTCTGCACACATGGGTCCAAGTATTTGATCATCATGCCAAGCTGGAGCTCTTCATTGAGCAAAATGTTCGTCAAAAGAGAATTGTCCTTAGTTTTTGTATATGTTGTGTTTTAGACCTATATATTCTGTCTCTTTTTTTTTTGCAATCAGATCTCATCCATTGTTTTACCTGTTTGGAGAGTTGCTCCTCACACAGCTTGTAGAGAGTGAAGAACTTGCGGGCCAGCTCCATGTTGTCTATGAACCCACAACTGGCCAGTTTTACCCGAATGATGATCTGACGATCAGGAACCATCATGGCCACGGAGCGGAAGTTGATCTTCAGGTTCTCAGGAAGCTCCTGGCGTCCTGCATAACCTGGGTTCTGATTACACAGGAAGAGACTTTGGATTGAAATAAAATTGGATAAAACACTTAAATTATAATTATGAGGAAATGCAATAGTGCATAGTGTATCCCACAGGACTTTAGATCTGAGATTTGCATAATTTACAACATATACTGTATATGCAGAGCCTACAACGTCTCTTTGGATTTAAAACATGGAGTTTAAGTTATAAGAGTCTTAAATTAATGCTGTAACATCATTAAAGTTTATAGCACTATCCTTCAGCTCGTTAAATCCCTATGGACACAGCTCAGGCCCTCCTCTCCACAGAGCCTGCCTTTGATCACACACACGCACACACACACACACACACACACACACACACACACACAGGACCTCTGAACCCTCTCTCCACATGGGACAATTATACCACTGTTCTATGTTTAATGACTTGGGATAGCATCTGTACCAAGTAGATACAGTAATTACTGAATAAGGGTTATGATAATGAACAATATTATCAATACCAATCAGACACCTGTTTAGCATTGTACAAACTGACATTGCCCACATCAATCAAAATGTCTACATAATGGCACAGCTGTATCACTGACCATTGTAAGGAAGATGCCAAACTCGGGGCTCATTTCCACATGGTCTCCGTCAGTGAAGATAAAGTTTTTGCGACGTTCCTTCTTGCACGTGAGAACGATGGCAATCTGCTGGGCGGCCACCGACAAAACCGGGAGGTCGATGCGGTTGAACTCGTCAAAACAGCCCCAAGAACCAGACTGAGCCAGACCTGGAAATCAGACACAAGAAACTTGACGGTCACTCTGTTGCATATTAATTAAATATACTCAAAATATGGGTAATATAGCCAATTGCCTCTTCTGTGGTTCTGGTAACTCATTCCAAACGCCTCAAACTTTGCACAGAATGTTGAGCCCTAAACTTTTTCTGGTGCTGCTTTATTTGCAATAACATAATAACACAGATTTGCCTTGTGACTCTTACCTTTAAATATCCTTCCCAGACCTCTGAAGTCCATCTGATCAGAGCAGTTGAAGACCACGACATACTTCCCCAGACAGCGGCCCATGTCTTTGGTGGTCTCAGTCTTGCCTAATAACAAAAAACACATTTGACACATCTCAATATGAGGTGCAACAATTTCTACGCCAAAAGAAAACCAAAGGAATTCTCAAACCAAAACATCTTAAACTATCTCTCTAATCGAGTGGTCCCCTGAAATGGTAAAAATAATAACAATAATAGTAATAATAATAACACCCTTGTGTATCAGGGCGACAGCTTTTCTTTTATCCTGTCCCATTAATCATTTCACAACCCTCTAGATGTATTTTGGGACCCTGTGAGGTCCCGAGCCCCAGGTGAGGTATCACTGCTGTAAAGCGACAAGACCACAGATAGATAGATGCAGTCAATATATTTTTGTCACCATTTCATAATCTTGGTGTCGTTTACTTACATATCTGCAGTCCTGTCTGAGAAAGTTTCCTAATTGGATAAAATCAGTATTTCACGGACACACTTTCAGGCCTCAGTCTCACCTGTCCCTGCAGGACCAGCAGGCGCTCCGCCCATACTCATACCGAGAGCCTGGGCGAGGGTGATGTAGCACCTGACCAAACATGGACAGAAAGGCAGTTCAAAGGCATGATAAGGTTAAAAATGTGCTTCCTCACAAAGCAGTTTTCCTTTCGCCCTCACATTATATTCACACACAATGAAACTAATACAGTTTCATTTTCCGCGGGGGGGAGGTTGGACAGCTCGAGAAGGCTGCCCCTGAGGCTGCTGGGGGATTCGGTATCTTGCTCGAGGACACTTCAGCAGAGAGGATGACTGACACGGGGACCTGACCATCTCGCTCTCCCCTTTCCCTGCACGGAAACTCATAGTAATGCTTGCAACTCTCCCTTTGTGTCCTTCAGAAAAGGTAGAATAAAAAAATGGATATTTTTCATATCACCATTGTCGCTTTTGCTTTCACGTGATACCACTTCCACCTTTACTGGTTTTTGTCTGTCACATTCTCTGTCCTTCATCTTCTCTGCCACTGCAACCGGTTTGGAAACGTAAAGAGAGTGAGGGAGAGAAACCGGCACAGCACATACGAACAAAAGAGAAGGAATCAGATATTATTTCAGGCGGGGGAAAAGAAGGCAGTGAGAAGATCCGGGTGGTCTTGCCACCCTTGGCCATAAAGACTGCATGCCACTTCTTTGGAGAGCTGGCTGCTGTCTCCTCTCATCTCTTTCTCCTTGACTCTCATCTTGTTTCCCTCTGTCTCTTCTCATATGTCCTTCTCTGAGTGTATTAGTCTGACACCGGCTGCTGGTGGGATTCTGCCTACCTCCC
Organism: Myoxocephalus aenaeus; assembly: GCA_038501785.1. Lineage (NCBI taxonomy): Eukaryota > Metazoa > Chordata > Actinopteri > Perciformes > Cottidae > Myoxocephalus > Myoxocephalus aenaeus. The sequence continues at coordinate 5,567,940 of JBAMJR010000163.1, forward strand.
ACTGGCTGATTCTCTTCCTCTCTCCGTCAGCCATCACCTCCGTCCCTGACAGAGGTGATGACTACAGTGCAAGACTGCCTACTCGTCCTCTCTAATTTCTTCTCTTCCCAATCACACCGCTCTCTCTCTGTGTTTCTCTTACTCGTTTCTCTCCTTCCTCAAGTCCAGTCATTAGTCAGCCATAGTAACTCTACCTCGCCATTAAATATATATTGATGATAGTGAATCATTTTAATTTTATCTTTGGCAAGTAACTCTTTTGGAAGTGATGACAGTCCAGGCGATTGGGGGGGTGTCCTTAGATCGGTGCTGAGAGCATTTCAGATGACAGGGAGGCCGAAGTGAAAGGCTCAAGCAGAAGCACGTTTGTGCATTTGCATTTGTATGTTTTGGCAGATGCCATGTTGAGAAAAGGTAATGATGGTAATACTTTTGGAGAGTCTCTCCTTGCAGGCATTGTTGGCGGAGTACTTAGTTGTAGACAGAGAAAGTAATGGAAGTAGTTGTGTTAAAGGTTCTCAAAATGATATTCAGAGCATCCGTATAGCTAGGGTGACCAGACGTCCTCTTTTTCCCGGACATGTCCTCTTTTCGAGACCTAAAAAAAGCGTCCGGCAGGGATTCCAAAAACGTCCGGGATTTTGCTACGTCCGGGAAAATAGTTATTACCCCCTTACAAGTTTTGCAAATGGTATCTCCCTCACGTTCCACCTTCTTGCGCAAGCTCTGACTGTAGAGAGAACTGTTACACCCATATCTAGCATATCTAGCATATCTAGGGCCTCCACATGCCCTTTAAAACATGAACGTGATATTTGTTTGATAATTTCACATTACTTGCTTGTCAGTATAAAAGTACATGCATGCATACAATTTGTAGTATGGCTTCATGAGAGTGTGTATGCGTGTGTGTGCTGTGTTCATGGATGACCATCTACCTGTCAGTCAACGGTGTAATGACGAGCCTTTCAGTGCAGCCCAAGAATTCATTCTGGTAGCTAAAGCCCACGTCTGTGATGTTGATGATCATCTTGTCCGAGTCCTCATTGAAGTAGAAACGGCACTGCTTCAGCCACTCAAAGTCATTGGGGCTTTTGACATGGAGCCGGCACTGGAGGTAGAAGGAAGGAAGGTAAGGAATGAGGGTAAGAGTATGGCGGAGGGAGGCAGAGAATAGAAGAGTCATGGAAAGGCAGGGGGAGAGAGAGAAGATGGCAAGTGAAGAAAAGGAAACCACATGGTGCCATTTGGGAGGTGATGTGAGGTGAAGGATAAAAGCATGAAAAAGAGTGAAAGAGGGGTTAAAGGGTTGGACGCATGAGTGGGCATGAGGTGACAGGAAGGTTACATTAAAAAGGTGGAAAGAATGGGAGAGGCAGGTAAGGAGAGGATGAAAGAACAGAGGTGAGAGGTAATAAGATGAATAGAAGGCGAAAGGAAGATAAAGTTGAGGGGAGAAGGATGCCAAGAAAGAAATAAGTTAGTCGGTGAATAAAATGAGTATATGGAGTACAGTGGAAAGCAGCGGCAGAATAAGCAGGGTGATGAATCGAGAGATGAAATACAAAGAGATAAAAGGCATGAGCAGGATAAAGATGATGGGATAGAGGGGGTTATTATGGGAGAGTGAATTTAAAAGGAAGAAGAGAGAAAAATATATTTTTGAAAAAAATTGCAGAATGAGGGTAAAATGTGTGGGAGAGAAAATCGGAGTAGAATAAATGAATAAAGGTACAAGGCGATTACAAAATAATCATGATTCTGATTTTATTTTACTGCACACCTGTTATATTCACCTTGGCGACCAGCCAGAACATGTACTTCTAAGTCTAAATATCACTTGTCTACCAATGAAAACACTCTGAAGACTTTTGTCAATTGAATCCTTTGCAGCAAACACCATTTGGTACCCTCACCCCGGGGCATCTGAATATCAAATGCAGTTTTACAAAAGGAGAGCTATCCTGAGCAGGAGATTCCTATTAGATGAACTGGGGAGGAGCTTGTTTGTATTTAGTATACAGAGCAATACAAAAAAAAGAAGAGTTAAATACTGACCAGGTCGTCGAATATATCCCTTTGGTGGACATGGATGGTGATGAGGGTCTCGTACTTGGTCCTTTCCATGGCCCCCAGGTCTCTGGTGGTCATGTCAATCAGTGTGTTGAGCAGATCCAGGAAGAGCTGGTTGGTTTTGGGCATAATGCGGCGGTCATACCGAGCGTTGGTCAGAGCCTCCTCGGAGTCCCTGGTCCATATCATTTGAATACCGAGCAAGCCCACCTAGATCAAGGTAAAAGCTATGTGGTCATTTTCATTTTAATACTTCACCAGATTAGCTGACAATTACAGAGAGTAATGCTAGGGCCTGTAGGGTTTTTTAAGCTTAGTTTGTCACAATTAGACTTGTACAGTGTAAGGTTTATTGTGTACATTACAATGCATGGAATATGATAATTAATAAGGGATATTATTATGAAGGATTTGTAATTGTATGCATATGAAGGTCACTTTTATTTACTGTGAAATGATTAATGTGTGAATGGATGTTAGATGCTGCATGTACTGCCGCTAGAAGGACTTGTAGTTCTCTTGTTCGCCTGAGGTGGCGGAGCTGAAGATCGACGTTTGAGACTCTACCAGCAGAAGAAGAAGAAGAAGAAGAAGAAGTGGACGGGGCTCCGTCACTTTAGTTGCGGGCAAATAGCGGGTTAAGCTGCAACCAGAGGTGTGTACGCCGGACTGTTAATGAGAGGGAGGGCTCTAGGCTCCATGAATGATATAAAGTTAACTGTATGAGGGAGGAGCGCTCTCTTCTTCCGGCTACGAGCAAGCGACTTGGACCTGCGTGCCCGAGGTGTTCGCTGGTGGAGTAAGAGGAGCTCGATTGAAAGCATAAGCTGTCTGTCTATCACTTTTTATTAAATATTCTTTTATTACAACTTTCTTGGACCCAGGACCTTATTTTCCTGCATCACCTCCCAGGATTTTTGAGCATTTCCACAGGCCCATGTTTTGAAATATAAGTGGATGAATTCTTTAAATCTAATTTATGATATACCTGAGCAGGGAAGGAGTTGAGGAAGTCGATGAGCTGGAAGCCAGAGTCCTGGATGGTCACGGCAGCCTGTCGGATCACCAAGTGCAAAGACCTCTGGGATTCCTTGAGCAGAGCGTTGAGCCAAACCTCAACGTTCCCCTCTGCTGTGACGGGACGCTCCAGCTCCACGGTCTCCCCCTCCCGTGACGATACAGCCAGAATACGATCGTATATCTGAGAGGGACGGCATGTTTGATTCATTAGAATTATAAATTGATTATCATATTTCACCTTGAGAGAGAAAGGACATAATATGACATCATGTTTATCTGCTTTCTTTCTACCAAATTCAGATTAGTCAATGACACTTTTTTTTATAAATCTTTTCAGTTCTGCAAAAAAACAAAAGCCTCGTCAGAGGGGTTGAAAGATGCCGTTGCTCTACGATACTGACCACTCATCACTCTCTTAAGGATAATGTGACTCAAACTTCACCTTGTCATGGAATCGGACACATTTGATGTTGTCGAAGACGTTGAGAAGGTGGGCCTGGATGGTGTGTGAGTCCGAGGCCTGGCCCAGGATCTCCAGCAGGGCGGGGTCAGAGACAAAGAAGAAACGAGGAAACAGCAGACGCTTCTTCTCCAAATAGCTGTTAGACAGCATGGGGAAAAAAAATCAAATGTTACTTGCAATAAATAGTCTGTCTCAAAGCACCTTGTGTTAGACTCACACTTCAAACCTTCATATTGTTGTGAGGTGCGTGAGTTATTAAAATGTGAGTCCTCGGTACCCACCCTGTGAGTGACTTCTGGCAAATCTCCAGCTGTTCGAGGAGGTGAGGAAGCAGCTGTCCCATGGTCTCATCTCCCACGCATGACTGTACGACATTGGGCATCTCATGGGCTCGCATCATGATCTTCACCCACGATTTGTCGATGTTAGAGAAACGCTTTGCTTCCTGAAGTTTGAGTCACATTATCAGGATTGTTTTCTCTTGTTGCAATGCAAAAAAAACACACACTTACATCCACTAATATATGACAAATATGACTAATTCACTGTGACTTAATCTACCTTCGGCAGCTGTTTAGCGATGTCTCCACCCACAAACACAGCCTCCAGGTAGATCCAGAGGTTCTGGACGGTCATCCAGTTTTCTATGATATCAGTAGTGTTGGAGAGATTCTGAACCCACTTCTGAATCTGGGCTTTAAATGGGGTGTTGTACCTGGGAAATACGTGACATGCATGTACGCTTAACATAGTGACAGCCTGTATGATTGCTGTTAAGTCTAGAAGGCATGGAGGCAGATCAAGCCTTTTAATTTAATTGCCCTCATCAAAATACTAATGATTATGAGGGTCAACATAAACATACCTGTTGCTCATTAGAGACCCCAAAATCATCAGGCTGTCCTCCATGCTTGCAATGATCTCTGATGTGCTGTCTCCTCTCAGTAGCAGCTCTCCGCGGGTTTTAAAGTTGGCAAACGTAAAAGTCTTATTGTCCCACTCAGCGATCACCTGCTTCAGCTTCTGCTCAATATCACGCTCTTTCACCGCACTGATACAGATATCCTGCGTAAAAACACCTCACATGTGTTTAAAAAGCAGCAACACGAATGGTGGTGGCAAATGAAATATAAGAAAATACATTTTCAATTCCCCCGCAGGACATTAATACATTAGTATATACAGTACACGTCGGAGGAAGAAGAAAATGTGTACTTTTTTGGTTAAATTTAGGCGATTAGTACAAAATATTCCAGTAAGAAAGCTGAATATGAGGCAGAGAAACATCTGGAAAGAGGAAGACACCTGCAGCACAATTTTTCATCTTTTGTCATCTGAAGAATGAAATTGTAAAACAAAAGGCTTTGACACAAAGACTATTCTGTGAGCTGCTGTTTGAAATTGCATTTTGACATAAACAGAGCTTCATATACAGGCCTGTATCGAAGCAGAGAATGGAATAACACAGACTGGAACGTACTGTTCTATACTGTGGATCTCTATAGGAGAAATGTGGGCCATCCTGTATATTATCACATAATAATATATAATAATTGAACCTTTTTGACATAATTATCAATAATCATTACCCATATTGATATTATCACTAAACATCCTTCCATTAGATCATCATCATTGTCAACAATATTTTGAAGCTTCAAATACTTTGACTAAATAAATAAATAAAAACACAAAAAAGATTAGTATTGACAGCCGATTTACTGGCCAGTATGAATATGGTGCTAGTATTACAAAAAAAATGTAATTGGTGCAAAGATTAATGCTCACTGTATTGAGAGAATTATATTACTGCATATTGTAACTGTATCTTAACATCATGCATTACATACATTTCATCAAACTGAAAAGAACATTACTAATATTCCTAAAATACTGTAATTGTTGCTTTTGAGTCACTGTTTGCTATTCAAAATAAGGCACTTTTACAATTCTCTTGGCTTGCATAGGTAGTAACCTACTATTGCTTCTTACCTCAATCTCCTCTTTATACTTGAGCAGAGGAGCCTCCATAATGTTGCGTAGCTTGAAGGTATCAGATTCCACCTCAAAGGTATGCCCCGTCACCTGAGCACAAATCAGATAGATTAATTCCAAATGTCAAAACAGCAGCTATTATTATTACTGCTAGTATAAGTACAATAGTAGGGGTTGATGATGGCTGGTCACTGCAGTGGCCTTGATTCACGAACCTCAGTGATTCTCTTCCAGTGGCGCGTCATCATAGCCTTGTTAGTCATGAGCTCCAGCAGGGGGCAGCACTCGTTGAATTCATCGATTGTTTTCTTCAGGTCCAAAAAAGCCTGCCACTCCTTGAGAGCACGAGGCAGCTTGCGACACCTGTGGTTAAAGGATACGGTCATTAAAACCCTTTAAAAACAGGGTGCGAAAATCCCCCTGCGCCTATTATCAGATAAAAAACAACAACATATTATCTCCAGAACCACATCGTTGTTTAACTTCATTTAAATTGCTACAATACCGCAACCCTTGTGAAAAGATACATCTGGTGTAAAACATCATTAAAGTAACCGTGAAGTTTAAGTACTTACGTAAAAAAAAATTTAACCGAATGACACAGTTTTTGGACTGAAACTCCTTTGAACACCCAAATGCTGTGTTCTACTATGATTTGTGTTGCAGATTCCGATTCTTTAGGTCCTACTCTTTCCAAAAATTATTAGTATGTGGGCTGTTGTTAGGGCACCATAATACAGTTTGAAAAACTCGGTGACCGCTCAAGGAGGCATTTTTGGGAAATCTTGTTCATAGTTATGATCATAATATCTTTTAAAAGTGATTTTTTTTTGCAGATATAAAAAAAAATCCCAAGACTTTGCTGAACAAATACATACAATAAACACAAGTATTGGAATTAATTTGGGGGTTCCTACGACGACTCAAACACAGGGAAAAAGAAAAAAGGTCTAGAGCCAAAATTGGTTCCAGGGTGTTTAAAGGCTTTCAAACTCATGGCTGTCTTCGATAGAGATTCATTCTCAATGAAACACGGTCCAAAAGCTGAAAGTGTGTGTCCTTTTGAGACACACACTTGGTGCACAGTGTACCAGTGGTGTATAGTAACGAAGTAGAAATACTTCGTTACTGTACTTAAGTAGTTTTTGGGGATATCTGTACTCTACTTTACTATTTATATTTCTGTTTACTTTTACTTTTACTTCACTACATTTTGCAAAGAAAAATGATACTTTTACTCCGATACATTTCTCCTGAAACCTTCGTTACTCGCTACAAAATCTTTAGAAAAAAAAAAAAAAACATCGGGGACTGTGGTGGAACACAGACTCCACCAAGCAGGTTTTGCGAATCACAATGTTTTGCATTTCCCCTCTACATCCTCTAGTCCAGCGCTCCCAAACCTTTATGCGTCACGGACCGGTTACGTGAAGACAATATTTTCACAGACCGGGTCCGACCTCGGAGAGACAGGAGACAACGACACCTGACGTGTGTTCGTTATGTCCAGTCTACTCCTAACTAAACCTTTAGTCCAGTCTACTGACTCTACTGCTAACTAAACCTTTAGTCCAGTCTACTGCTTAACTTATAACCCGCTGCACAAAGACAGGATGTTGAAATGGAAGCAGGTTTTCATGCTTTTTTGGCGATCTCAGGATACTCTGCCTTGGTTTCCAGATCACCGACAGAGTTGTAACAGATTTACGTTTCATTTTTAGAGTAACGTAACATCTTGACATGTGTCAAGAGATTCCGTCTGAGGTTACCACAGACGGATGTATGCGGTCATTTTTCACAATAAAACATCTTTCCGGCCTTGATTTTTTTTTATTTAATTGAAATGTTTCATTCATTCTTTCTGTGGCCCGGTACCAAGAGACCCACAGACCGGTACCAAGAGCCCCACAGACCGGTACCAAGAGACCCACAGACCGGTACCAAGAGCCCCACAGACCGGTACCAAGAGACCCACAGACCGGTACCAAGAGACCCACAGACCTGTACCAAGAGACCCACAGACCGGTACCAAGAGACCCACGGCGGGCGGAATGAGCATACTTATAACCACACTGTTACAAGTCCTTCATAGTGTCATATTGCTTTTTGGAGAATTATGATGATAAGTTCATAGTAGATGCAAAAGTATACTTAGGTACAATATATTATGTTGAACATAATATATATGGATGGATCACAGCCAACCCAGTTATTTTATCAACACAACTCCTGGTCCTTGGTCACGGTGACCACAGCACTTAAAAGAATAAACTTCATAATTCTCAAAAGTCTGACCCTTTGCTTTTTTATTAAAAGCATGTACTTGTACTTTTACTTTCAATACTTAAGTACATTTTATATCAGAAAAATACTTTTGATACTTAAGTACAGAAAATATCAGATACTTTAAGACTTTTACTCAAGTAGTATTTTAATAGGTGACTTTTACTTTTACTGGAGTAATTTTCCAGTAAGGTATCTTTACTTTTACTCAAGTACGGCTTTTGGGTACTTTATACACCACTGCAGTGTACCCAGACCAAAGTAACGTTTCTAAAACTGATCAACTGCTGTGTCTGTACACACTCCCCTTGTGACTGCTAGCAGCCGACAACCTTCAACTATATTCACACCGCCAGGAGAACACAAAAGCCCAGACATATTAAAATCCAGTTTTCCTAACTTGTATTCTCCGAGCCTCTTTCAGTGCAAGGATGCAAGTGGGTGAAGTCAGACCCTTTTCACAGCAGCCTTTTTGACAAGTCACAACAGGGTAAACACAGGTGGAATTGATAAAAATGAATTATGGTGAGTGTCACAGCCATTGCAGCAGGCCTGCCACCACCTGTTGATCATTTAAATAGTGTAACAAGGTTGGCAGTGTATAATTTAACCCATGTGCAATGTGTACGTCTACGAGATAAACAAAACGGGGGAACAACTGACAGATAAAAAGCTCCATTTCTACGAGGGGTCTACAGTCTTTAATTGTAGTATTAACATGAATTTCTTTGTAATTAAACGGTCTACCTGGTCTGAAAGTCCAGGAGCTCGTTATTGATCTTCTCAATGTGGATGTCGGCCCAGAGGATATCATAGTAACCGTTGACTGTTTCGATGACATTGTTGTAAAGGCCATACAACTTCTGCAGCAGAGTCAGCTGCTTCCTGATCTCTAACAGCTGGGGATGCTGGGTAACAGGGAGTCCAAACAGCTCCTCGCCACCCGTGTACGTAATGTACTTCCTGAACAGGTTGTCAAATTGATTCTAAAGAGAGGGAAGAATGGCAATAACACAAAAAATGTAAATGACATACAATTATTTCAGTCACTGAAATATGGAGTAAAACTGTGTATGCAATTCCCCATGTTTATACATTGTATACACAGTACAAAAAGCAAGTACAGTCCTGTCATTTGCAATGAATACAAATAATAACGTAAAATATAAAAAATACATTCCCCTTTGCTTATAATTATTATGTTATGTATAACTGACTTTTTGGCGAAACAGGCCAATTTCCAGATCCAATTTACAAACACTCTTACTGATTAAATAATGAACTTAAATATCATGCCGAGCTCAGATAGTCAAATACAAACCTGGAACATGATGAGTCGATCACTGGCATCCTGAGGAGCTAGCCCCACCACCATGGGGCCATCCTGAATCAGGGAGGATTAAGTAAGTCTATGAGTACAGCAATATACTTAGTTCCTTTATTAATTATCTGTGTCTGCATTCGGTATTTTAAAAATCCGGGTCAAATTGTAGAAATGTTATCAGCCCAAATGTAATGTAAATGAAATAGCTTGAAGAGGAGCAGGCATAATACAGCGGTGGATGGCCTTTCAGTGTTTGTGCACACTGCATTCACGGTGTTCTTTGTCCCTAACCTTGTCATAATCCTGGTAAAAGTGTTGACAGTCTTCCAGGAAGGTCTCCACGTTGCTGACCAGCTCTCCTCTGAAGTTGGGCTGCAGGGCCACCAGCTCATTCTGTACCTCTGTGCTCCGGGACAGCAGCTTCTCCCAGGTGTAGCGCAGGGTATCCACCTTATCGGCCTCCTCTTTTGCCACCGACAGCTCATACTTGTGAAGCATGGCATAGGACTCCTGTGAGGACGAAAACATATGCTGAGTATTTCACCCGACATCTGCGTATCTTGGCATCACTTTGTAAAGTAATCAAACGTTTACGTAAAACATGTAAGAGTTTCAATTCCTACATTCCTTCTGTACTTCCGTTAAGCTTTTGATACAGGACTCTCCCTGAATGCTTTCATGGATGTTATTAAAGGTTACACTACAAATACACCGACTGGGACCTTCATGTACACACCAGTGCAAACCATTCTCACTATAAACACTCCAACACTGAAAACATCTGGTCCAATTCCCAGTGTGCATTTGTGTGTATGGACAGGAGGTCTGAAGCTCCCATACTGCATGAAAGACCTGATGTTGTGCTTACCTCTACGGGACCGACTTGAAAGTCAATAGATATCTGGTGCTCTCTGATCTCCTTGAGTGATGCCATGGCGATGCGGATGTCATCCAGGTCTTTGATCTGCCGATTCAGTTTCTTTCCGGCTTCATCAACAAAAGCAAAGATCTGCTCCATGTCGGAGCGATATTTCCTGTTGCAGTACAGTCCGTAGTCCACCATCCAGTTCTTGGTTTCAGCAGTGAGCGACATCTTCAGGTCCGCTGGGACAAAGAAGTACATGTGAGCATGCAGAGATCGGCGATGGATCGGCTGGAAGTCAATGATATATTCCAAGTTATCAGTAATGAAGAAATAGTATAAGTTCCAAAGTCAGCTAGTAACAGTTCCAGCAAAGTATTGCAACTCTAACCTGTGAATAGAGCCAGAGCTCCGACAGCAATGAACTCTGGTTCAGAGTTTATTTCCAGCTCCAGGTCTCGATAGAAAATAATCTGGCTCTCAAACTCTGATAGCAAGGGGCTGCCCTGAATGAATCTGTAAAAAAAAAACACAAGCCAAAAAAAGTGTTGACAACTAAACTGTTAGTTCTCATTGGTAAGAGACAGAAATGAATATCAGTGCGTCATTCAGTTTATCGTACTTTCGCATGGTGTCTTCGCGGTCCTTTCTCCAGATGTGATGGTAACGGCTGAAACGGTCCAGAGCAGTCATCACTTCCTATGAATCAATATATAATAGCAGGTACGTGAGCAATTAAACATGTACTATTTAGATTTGGGATAAGATACGACAACATCATTTCTCTATATATTGGTGGTGATGTATATTAAAAAGCAGATATACTGAAAACAAACGTAGTATTGTTGAGAGAGAACGGTTACAGAGTATAAAAGTATAATAGATATTTTAAAAAACAAACACTGTATAGTTTAGATTCAGATACATTTCAATAATTGCTGTATGATTCCTAATTGATTTCTCTTTGTTCTGTACTTGTTAGGCCAATTATATATATATACATAAATATACATGCTTCATTGAGATGTCTTGATGAAATTGAAGGGCCTGTACCTTTTTGGTGGAGCTGATGGAGGTGCTGAGAACAGACACCAGTTTGACGATCTCCTTGTTGTCGGACACACTCTTGTAATAGTTTCTAGCCTGGAACGGGATAGCCTGGATCACAGACGCTGAAATATCTGAGGTGCTGCCGTCTGAAAAGTAAAGAGTTTGGAAAACAGAATCTATGTTGAATAGACAGGACAAGTATAATTACAAATCAATACAGGGTTGATCAGAGAGTTGGAATCGACGATAAGGTTCAGTCGTGCAGCTTGAGATGTGGACACTAGGGAGTGAATCCTCCATAAAATGCCCGTTAAAACGTTTCTCAGTGCTTACATTTACCGATATCATTACGACTTTAATCTCCAGGGTTTTCATTGAATTGATCACTGGAAAAGTGTTGTACAAACTATTCTCTGATTGACATGGAACCTGTTGACATCCAACTTTTTGACTCAAATCAATCACCCTGCAACTTTATCATCGAACCTTCATGTTTCACAACATTACCTCCGTGTTAGCCAGGGTGCGATGTGACTGAAGGGGGCTGCTCTTCCCAAATTAGATATTAAAATGGCTTTTGTTAAAACGTCTTCCTTCCAAAGCCACTGAAATATTCATGTCATTTTCATCAACACATTTCTGTCTGCTCCTTGGCAGATTTGGCTTTGCTCTGCTGAGCTGTGAAATAAGGAGATCTGAGTACCAGGTGACTGTGGTGCGGCAGCTAATGATTAATGTTCTGGTCTGCATGTTCCAAACAATGTGGATAACTCTCTGGAAACTCGGTGTTGAGTTGTGGCACTGTGAGGTCAGGTCCCGTGTCCTCTCTTACCTGCCAGGCTCCTGTATGTTGTTGCTCCGTCCTCCGACTCGCTCTCAGAACCGTCCTGTTTCAGAACCGTCATCCGTCTTTCATTCATTTTTCTCTGCAAAAGGGAAAGCGACGTAAAAGACAAACTTCAGGGTTTGTGTGGTTGACCATGAAATAATCAGTCCAGAAAGATTGGTTATTAGTTACAGGGTTCATACACATTTTGACCAATGGGTTTCCATGACTTTTCCATGACTTTAAACTAAATTTCCATGACTAAACATTTAGTGAAATCTCGGTGTAAACTTGAAAAAGTTTAAACTAACAATGAGAATTCAAAGCATACAGTAAACCTTAAATGACTCAAATGAATGAGACAATAGTTTGATTAAAAGAATAAACATTTATATAGATGCCTGTATGTATGCCTGCTTATATTCTGAGCGTCTTTCTTTTAAAAGCATATTAATTATTTCAAACTCAGCGTAAATGAACGACATGAACACATGAATTTAACACATTTACATGACTTTTACAAAACTTTTTTCAAGGACTTTTCCAGGCCTAGAAATAACCATTTTAAAATTCCATGACTTTTCCAGGTTTTCCATGACCGTAAGAACCCTGTAGTTACAATTGTGGGAAGGCTTGGTGGATGGTGGTGTTCTTCAGAAGAATACATCTGTTACCATTTGCTTTCTTCCTCAGGTCAAACCCACCTTGGAGATCCTGTCTTTGCTCCACTGGCTGACTCCTTTGTTGACACTGACTACACACTCTACCGCCTTGTTTAAAGCCTGTTGGACCTCCTCCAGAGCTGGAACCATAGCAATTTTAGGGATGGAGAGGGTCACATTGACTCTGAAGATTGCCTGCTGACCGCTGTTTTTTCCACGACTGGGTGAGTCAACTTCAGCTGCAGGGAGAGAGAAGAGAGAGAATGGACAGAACATGACACAAACAACCTCACAAGCCAGAATTCAAGGCATTGCTTTAAGGCTTTTATTTTTTTAGATTTTTTTTTTTTTTTACAGATAAGCCCAAAATACTGAGAACACTCACCCGAGAAGTGCGTGAGCGAGGAGGCGTGAATGCGCTTGCGCAGCATCTCCAGGGTGTTGCGCGTCAACCTGAGCAAAGCGTCCACGTTGCGGTGGTTGAAGTAGGAGAGCAGCTCCTGGGCTTCCTCCTCCATCACTTCCATCAAGTCCCTCTTCTTCTTCTTCCTCACCAAGGGAGAGGAAGGGCCAACACTGGCAGGAGGGAGCAAGGTGTTTCTAGAGAAGAGGCGGCTCTCTGAGCGGCCTTCATCGTCACCTGAGATGCAAGAGGTGACACCTGTACAGTGAACAGGTACACCTTCAGCTACTTGCTCTGATACAGCAAAAAGAAACATGTAGCAAAGGTTCTTAAGGAAAAAGTTAGGATACCTTCGCTGTCAATGTGGTCTATGGTCTTGCTCCCAGCGCAGCTTTCTTCCTCAAGCTTCTCCACCTCCTCCTTCTGATTGTGGTCAAACTCCAGCAGCATGTTGATCAGTTCATTAGCGGCCTCCTCCACTAGTGAGCTCTTAGTGTGGAGACTCTGGGCCTGTCTTATGCACAGGTCCTATACAAATATGTATATATGACATGTCAAATACTTGGCCAATAAATAATTCAGATTCTGACATTACAGGCCATAAAAGGAGCAGTGCATGGACATCCTGTGGCTTGGTTTGGGATACATGAGTCAATGTGCACTTCTCATCATTGTAATGCACAATATAATGATTTGTCATCCCCATGACAACTAAGCCAGCTATTCCATCCCGTTAATAAATCATGATTGATGACCTGTGACCTGGACTGCTAATGAACCACTTTGTGCTCATCCACAAGCAGTGCCACAGGAAGTGTATAGCAATAACCTTAATGGTGAGCATTTTAATATATACATGTTGTACAAAGGTCTCCATTAATGTAATTGATAATTGGATTAATGGCTTCAGGGAAATACCAATAATATATATATATATATATATACAGTTTGAGAAGAAAATGCTTAAGAAGTACTTTAAAATGTGTATGTAAGCATAACATCTTTAAAGTTATAGCAAGCAGGTCGGGGGTGTTGCATAACTTAGAGGGTGAGCTCAGTAAAACCATAACCACACACGTTATACTGCTATTTGAAACAGACTATGTAATTACCCTGGTGGTCTGAACAAACTCCTCACAGGTGACCGGTTCATCCTCTGGCAAAACACACAGTGTGGACCCGCTCATCTCCTGCAGCACTGCGTCTATCCTGAACTCCACCAAGTCGTTCACTCTGTCCATCAGCAGCTCCAGGTCACCTGGACAGGAATGAGAAGGGGAGACCGACCGATGAGGATCGACAGAAAGGGCGAGAAATGGAAGAGGGAGCAAACAAATGGATGAAGAGGAGATGTGGAGCATAGCGAGGGACAGCGTTTATATACTGCATGTGAGCATTACTTATGAGAACACACATGAACAGCGAGTACACAAGAAATCAATTCATTTAAATCTTCAGACGCTGCCGGCTAATGCGGGTCATTGATCTCGCTGGAGTCTGCTTACCCAAAGCCTTGTCAATGCGGTCGAGGTACTTCTCTATGTTCAGCGAGGTCCAGTTGATGGAGGTCAACCCCGGCTGTATGGCCTCATCCACCTGCCAAGTCAATGACGTTTGCTGATGCACTTTGCATAGCAGCTGGTGTGCAAAGCTACTGTGCAAAGTGCATTGTCTATGACACTTGTCATATATTCAAGTAAAAAGTTGTTTTATTTGTACGACCAGACCAATCAATTGGCAACACCTGCATAGAGAGGGGTTGGCTAATGTGCACATACCTGTGCTCCAAACTGAATTAAAAGAGAGAGAGAGAATAGCACATGATGTCAAATGAAATGAAAACCATAGCCTCTGTAGCGGATTACATCTCTATATTCTTATAAATACCTGTAAATTGTATCATAGCTTTACATATTAAGAACCCTACCATGTTTTGTATTCAATATAATCATATAATTGTTATCATTTATTGACTCGCTCATTATTACAATGCAAAATAGATGAGGCAATACATTGTGAAATAATACATGTTATCATTAATTACAATTTAGATTGTGGGCAGTTACCTAACCCTTGTGCCCCACAAGGTGCATTTTGGGCTTTTTAATTGGATGATCATTTTGGATGTGTTAATGCATATGGATTACATTTTAACAAGGGTTTAGTTTTTTTGGGAAGTTCAAACTAAGTTCCTATAATAAGCATATAATAAAAATGTCCCAATTGAACCATTTTAAACCATAATGTTTGATCCTACTTTCATTGCAGCATGGCTTCAAAATTGTAGTTTGTACTATTTTCCACCAGATTGAGCAATTTTTTCATAATGGTTGTTATTGTGTTTTCATAAAACAAAAAGCAATAACATTATGTAAATATGTAAAACTGCCACTTTGAAAATGAATGCATCTTTGGTCATTATGACCAGGAGTGATGTTGGCTAAAAAATATAAGCGAAAGTGGACAATAATATATCATTTTATGGCAGTTTTTATATTTGTGTCCTCTAAGGGTTTTAGAGCAATGTTTTCTAAAGTGAGGCACAAGTGTTACTTATAAATGTAATAATAATAAATGTATGAATACAGTACCACTATCCAATAAATAAATAAACAAATAACATGCAGGATATGGACTATAGTTTAAATGCAACTTGAATTATATCTTAACCACATCTTACCTTCGCGACATGCGGCATGGCAAGCTGTTCAAAAGCAGACTGAATCTTGGACCGCACTCTGGTGTTCTCACTCAACATTAACTGGAGGAAAAAAATATACAATCTTCAATGGAGAATGCTGTAAGTGCAATTTAAATAACTTACCTTGATGTAATGTATGTACCATTTTATGTTAGGGCTTTCTAACACAAATATGACACAGGGTACTGTCTTTTATACTTGATAAATGCACAATACATTTTACATTGCTTCTTTAAGTTGTATGTAGTTGAACATGGGTATAAATTATCCACCTGTAATTTGTTGTAGTTCTTTTTCAGCGTGTCCTGTTTCTGTCGTAAGAGAGCGGCAAATGGTGGCATCTCCAAATTCATCCTCGTCATGCAGTTCGCCTCCCTGATCTGTGTCAGAATCTCCGGGTCAAAGTTCACAAACAAGCCCCCCGACTCTGGAGATCTGACCAGCAGAGAGGCCTGCAGGCCCACCCGGGCGTCCTCCATCTGGGCAGGAGGCGTCGAGGGGGGTCGGGTTGTGGGGAAGGAGAAGCGAGAGGACGAGAGAACGTTAAGCAGTGGAAAAGAAAAGACCAAGGGAGTTGGGTGTGGATCAGAGGGGCATGTTGTGATGGGACTATTAACAGCCATATTTTATTCCGTTTACCTTTTTCATCCAGCTGTGATGGTAGAGCATCTCAAACTCCAACAGGACCCTTGCGACCCTGTTAAAGTTTTTGATGATCCTCTTGGCCTCTGGCGTGGAAAGAACCCCAGGATGCTACACAGGGATAGAATGGTATTGCGTAACTTAATACAAAATGCACTGATAATGTTGAACTAAAACAACACAGAGGCGTGAAATCCAATATTACCTGTTGAAAGAGATCCATGGGACCCTGGATCCTGCTGGACAGCTGCCGAGCCCACATGACCCGGCCCGCCACGAGGGGCATGTCCCGGCCGATGGGCGGGTCCAGCTTCTGCCTCGTGTAGATACGGGAGACCATTTCAATGTCCCGACCGTAGTTCTGCAGAATGCGCTGGTACTTCTCTTCAATGCCGAGGTCTGGGATGCCCAGTCTGATATTCAGTGAATCCGAAAATAAAAGTTGTATTAGAAGAAGAAAATCAAAAAGGATGTAAATAGAACAAATGGAGGTTATGCCTGCTTTTTATTAGGCCATTGTCTGGTTCTCAACCTTTTTTCAGTGCCCTGTGGTTATGTAAAAAAAATATATAATACACAGCGCTGTGCAACTATTTGTATAGGATTTTTAAATACATCTAATCCCACATACCCCACAGGTGTAAGTAATAACTCAACAATGGAACCATTCCTTTATATATGGCATTAAATAATGTCAGTGAGCCAGCATGCACAAAAAAGGACCCTGGAACTGGGAAACTTTTGGAACGCAACAATTATGTTTCTTGTTACACCTCTGCTTAATTAAGGTGATGAAATATCCGCAGTGAGAAAGGTCTATTCATAGTCCTGCTGGTTTTTTATTTCAGCAATTTGATAAGGTACTCATTTATACCTGAGATGCCATGCGAATGCAATTAACCTTTACTAATTAGCTGGTAGGATAGAGAGACGTTTTCCAGACTAAGAAGTCTTTGTTTTTAGATGAACACGCATTGGATGATACAAAATGCAAAAAAAAAAAAAAGGTTACCTTTCAAATTTCTTCAGCACATTTAGAGCTCTCTCTGTATTTAGAATTTTTTCAAAGGTGCTATCCATGAAACTCTTCAGCTGATTCTGGAAGCACAATGGTAAGACAAAATATTGACAAAAGAGAAAAATACAAATCAAATACAAATGTACATCCCCCAGCCACAGGTGTTTTTACGTATTGCCTAATGAAACCTCTGTGTGGGAATGTACAGACGTGTACTTGATCTCACGGCAATCCCAGTATTTCCCCATCCAATTTCAACCTGAGCAGATCCCTGATCAGCACTATGTGGACGCGAAGGCCTATTAATTGTACCGTACGACATGGAGGAAACAAAAAAATATGTTGTGTCTGTCAAATTTGACTCACATGAAGCTCAGATGTGCTTTTGCAGAATTCTTCATAGTCGACATCAAAGTCAGTTCTTCTCTGGTCAAGGAAACTGTAATGTTTTGTCTTCATGTTCAGCACAATAGCCTATCACACACACACACACACACGCACACACACAAACAAAGGCATGCAAAAACATGCATTAATATTCATTAGTTCGAGTAAAACCTTTTTTTTTAAACCTCTCAAAAATTAGCCTATTTGTTCTGCTGCAGTCCAACTTGAGCTGAGAAATTTTGCTATTCTGATTTTAATTATTTATTTTTTTGACTAGCTCTGTGTCATCAACATATCTGTCGTCTTAGTCTGGGAGTTTATCTGGGTTTTAAAATAGCAAAGGACAAGCAGAGTGCATCGTGGAAATATAACACCAAATCTTAAAGCTTACCATAAATAATCTATACACTGAAGAGTTAACTGTCAACTTCTGTAAAAAGAGAAGTCTGCAAACTATTTGAATCCAGTTTGAGCTGGTTACTTGGGCCATGAATTGACTGGTTGAACTGCATTAGGTAAACTGGACAGCATGCAAAACATTTGCTAGTAAATGACTGGAAAAAAAAACTCTTGATGAAAAACAGATGTTGGAGTTGGTTCTCTGTTCCATGCCGTTAGTATCCTCATATTGTTATCAGGTATATGTACAGTGGGAAAAGTTAATGAATTAATTTTAACACTGCATTGTCAACTATGAAAATGGGCCATGCATTATTAAAAGACTGCGGTGAGAAATTACCTCCCATTTTGCCTGCATTTCTGCAGTCTGTGCATCCAAGGAAGCAGAAACAAACACAGCTCACATCAATATACTCTCAGGGGAAAACATCTCAACACCACTGAGACAGAGTGATGCAATTCAAGAAACTCAAGAGCTATTTTCTATGAACACATTCCAAGTGTGACTCTACAAAAACATTTTCATCAACATTTTGCACATTCCATGCATGTCATTTACAATAGATGTGACACTTGCTCTCTTCCTTGTTGTAGCCTTCGCCACCCTGACATATTGAAAAATCAATGAATAGCAGAAATACAGCCTTCGGGTGACTAAAAGTGGCATTTCACTAGTTAATGCAACGTCTCCCTGTGTTATCATGAATGTCTTGACAACAATGTGATGTAAAGATATACCCACTTGAAACCTGGTGGCCATGGTCTCCAGTCCTTCTATCTTAGAGTCCTGCAGGACAGAGTAGGTGGAAATGGTGCAGAACATTTCCAGGACCTTGTTGAGTCGTCGCTGGAACGTGTCGAACTTCCCAAAAATGTACATCTCACTGAAGTCAAACTGTCTCTCTGAGGGCGTCTGTTCCAGCTTCTCCTTGATTTTATGGAAATACCGCTGATACTCCTGGAAACAGTTTCACAGAACCGGTCACTTTTCATTGTCATCTAATCCGTCATCGCAGGGTGGTAATGATTGGTGGTTGAAAATAAACTTTGCTTCCATTCTGAACATGTCTTCTATCATTGCCTCCACCTAGACCAGTAACATCCTGTATTCTTTGGGACAACTCACGTCTGACTCAATAACATATGTCTTGTGTAAAAGACTTTTTTAAACGTAAAAATAGATTAACTAGAAGAGATAAATGATTGACATTATTAATGAAGTATTCCACCAATGAGCCATACCTGGTTTAGGTGGATGGCAGCTTTGATTTTGTCCGCTACAACTTGCTGAGGCTGGTCCCATATTGAATTAGAGCCGTTATTAGTGATGTAGGCTTTGCAGGCTGTGATCATCTGGTTGGTCACCTGGAGGTAAAATATAGATATGCATTTCATTCTTTGTTAGCCAAAACTACTCGTAAATATGCATCGAGTTAAAGTAGCTAAATATTAGTGCACATATCATCATGAGCAAAGATATCAAAAGGTCAAAGGTTCAATAAGTGCAATAGTGCTGTTATTTGGTCCATGAACTATTCTGATGTTTATAATCTGTTCACATCTTCTTCTTTTCTTTTTAAAAAAATATACTTTATTAGAGAATGTGCACAATATAGCGACAGGGTTCAGCGAACAAGTATTTTCATTTTGTATTTTTTTTTTTTCACATCTAATCTTTTATTAATCAAGCCAGTCATTTGTACTCTGTGATGTTAGAGATGGACATTTTACGTTCATAAATATGTTTTTCACTTTGGGTTATTGTAACAATACCCTTAGTAGGCAAACATTGAATGATTCAATGGTTCATTTGATCCATCCATAAAAACATGAAAACCCCAGTGTCACAATCACTGTGTGCAGACAATATGCAGACTGCGAGTAGCCGCTTCGTCGAATCCTATTGTTGATGACAAAATAATCCTCTTTATCATTGTTGCATTGTGCGGAATAGCAGCCGCCCATACCTTGACAAAAAGCGATGTAATCTTTTCTGATGTGTTGTAGTAGCGAGAAATACTGTGAATCATCCTGATGGCATTGATCAGCCCTGGGATTGCATCCACCATCGACACCTGGGGTGAAACCAGAAATAGCTGGTATTAATTGCACACATTGGATTGTGCTTGTGTAACTCACCGTTTCCACAAGTGAAGGACAGTTAAACATGGATACAGTACATTTGGTTTGCATTGAATTCAGCAGACCACTTCAGCTCTATAGAGATTAAATGTGTTTTCTCACAGGGTCACTGTTGTAGAGAGGGTCACAAAACTTCTCCAGGCTGTAGAGGTACTTGACATTGTCTTTGGCCTCATTGGCTGCGTCAGTGATCCTGGTGTCCAGTTCCCGCCATGACTATGCAAAATGAAATATAGGACTGTGTCAGGCTGAACATTACTGTCTTTCGTCAAAATATCATCTTGAAGAAAAACAAGCATGAGAAGAGTCACTCAAACCCGGCAGCGACTGACCTTTATGAGTTTAGATTTGGCCATCAGGAGGACACCAAGCACCGCCTTGACATCGGGGCTCTTCAGTTGGTCCAGAAGGTAGTTGAAGCGTGACATTCGTTTCTTCCAGTGGTCCAGCTCAGCCCGAGGGCCGAGGTCATCAGCCTCCTTTCTCAGCTGGTCACTCTCTGCTAGGACCTGGAGAACAGATATACTTTATGGCTGCTTCACTTTCCAAGCAGCATCTCTGCAGTTTACCCGTTGCTTTCTCTGACTCTCACATTTTATTGTGGCAGTTGTGCATCCCTCCCTCCCCAACGGACCTTGAATTAATTTGGATGATTACATGTTTGAGTTTGAGAAGCATCTATAAAGAACATAACATATGTCAAAGATAAAATAAGAAATCTTAAAAATGTAAAAGCATTCTTGAATATGGTGGGCTGCAAAAGTACTATTATATTTAATAAAGTAATATACTTTGCATCTAGCCTTCCAGATAACATGATGAACATGCATTTTAAGCATTTGTTGCTCCAGCTTCATGAAGTATTTCGCACATATCCAGTCAAATACTTGTGTTACACTTAACGTGTTCAGCTTGATGCGATACAAAGCACATTCATAGACATTTCAAGCTAACTTGGGTCTGAGAATAAACACTGTTAGAAAATCTGGCCACAAGCTCCTCTGCACAACATTACAGCGAGTATGATCAATGTGATACGCTTTCAAACAACATCCCACCTATTACGCTGAACACATCTCACCTGTTCTATCTGTTTGATCCAGACTTTCATGCAGGCCTCTATCTTTTCTGTGGTCTCCGTGCTGTTGGCTGCTGCCATGTAGTCTGATGGGCCTTTCAGCACCCGCAGGTCAAATGTGTCACACTCTTTCAAGGTAACCTGGAGGCAAGTCATGACATGCTGCGGTTATTTCTGCTCGGGTGTCTAGAATTAATTGTGTTTGTGGATGGATGTGCCTGCGTCTGCTCACACAAGTTTCTCCACAGAAGGTATTTGAAAGTAGAGACTGTGCTCAAAGCTGGCTGTTTCACAGTCATTTTACAGTTGCAAGACTTGTTCTTTAAGTTACTGTTTTAATGCTAACACTGCTGTGATGAAAAAGGTTCACACATGTTGCAACAGCCATTATTTGACTCTATTAAGACAAATAATGTGTTTTTTCATAAGCAACATATATGTTCCTATGTTTTAGCATAGGTATGATATCTGGTTAGTGCACAAATATTTAAAACAGCTTTTGAATAAAGTAAAAGGTGTTAAGGTGTTTCTTTGTTGGGCATTGTATAGCTGTTCTGAATTAAACTCACACATTAAGCATCAAACTTATCCTTGTTGTCTAACAGTCTGTCTTACCTTTTCTTGCAGGCTCTCCTGTGCTCCAGACAAAACAGACACAAAGCTTTCCAACGATGATATGAAGTCCTGTTTGACGGCCTGGGCCTGAGGACTGGCCGGCTCCCCCCAGCCGTGGTTCATCTTCCTCAGTGTTGGGATGAAGATATCGGAGAGCAGCTGCTCCACACTTTTTAACAGACCCACCTCCGTTGTGTCCAACATGTTGAAACTGACATCCTAGAAAGAGATAAAAGTGCACACGTGTCCAAAAGGGCCCAACTTTCTGCCGAACATATATCCAGGGAGCAATGCCCGTGATGCTGCCATGCCCAGTGGAGTGAGCATGCAGACCCGATGGGGTCTGGAGACCCTTCCTGGCTTACTGGCGTCGGCCATAGAAATGGCTTCTACCAACCAGTGGCACAGGCTTTGTTTCGATGTAGGTCTGCCTGTACAGTATGTGGCTCAGAAAAGGAAACACACATTCCTAAATCCCCAAGTCCTGTCCATGTAGATGCATTGAGCACACTCTGGATATAACATATGAAGCATTTGATCCTCAGAGGAGGTGAATGGCAGGGGATGGAAAGCCATTAGCGTCAGTTGGGAACCCAACAGCATTGGGTTTGATGGGACAAGAGCTGAGTTTGGTAGCAAAGAGACCTTTAAGTTCCCAACGGCAAACTGAGTTCCTTCCAGATGCACCGCAAGTGCATGGATATCACATACCAAGTTTGGCAAGGGCAACAGAGAGTTTGGATTAAAGTACTTTAAGAGCCACCTGATACACAGGCTCAAATGGTAACGGGGATAGTGCATCTCAAATAGTGACTTGTAGATCTCATGATGGAGGAATCTGTTTTGAAACCGCCCCCGCAGCATCCAGAACATTTCATTAAACAATAGACAAGGGGGCGTTGCCCCACTATCAAGTTCCCAATTCAATGTGGCAGAAATAACCATAAGAAAAAAGCTCAATGATAAAAAATAGAATGTTGCCTTCCCTTTATTCAGAAGATCCTGCTGAAATTGCCAAAGGGCAATTGAATGATATGGTCAGGCACCAACACTTAAGTGACCTGTTGGAAGAAGCCCTGGTTCTTTAAATGTTTGAAATGATGGAGGGAGCCCTCAGGGTGTTCAGGGTGAACCCCTCACAGGCCAAGCCCAGAGAGCGAGGTGCTTCTGGGTGAGGATGAAAAATAATGTTGTTTGTGTGTCAAACAGTAGGAGGCTGTCTGGCCATAACCATATTCTGAGAAAAAAAAACATTTGGCTCACATACACTGTTTTTATCTCAATTAATACAAAACAAATACAGTACTTTCACACTGCTCATCTTTTAATGGCTTTTGGGGACATTACAGTGACTTTGACCTTCATTTCCTACTTCTCACCCGAACCAGAACCACTAAAGCCTAATTCTAACCCTTACCCTTACCGTAAACCAAGTCTTCAAGTATTGACTTACATTATCGGGACGTGCAATCCTGAAAACACACCCACACACACCAGAGTTGTCCTTCCTGTCCCCCGTCTTGTAGCAAACATGCCTATTTATCAGTGGTGGTGATTAGCTTTGCACAGCAGGTGATCAGCAAGAATCAATAGCCAGAACTGCCTGTGCTATCAGAGTGCTATCTTTCCCTATTCTTTCTTTAGCTCTGGATTAAAAGAAGCCGTTTTAGATGTTTCACACGGATGGGAAACTTCCATCTTCTGTTACATTGGAATAATCAGTCTGTTTGCGTTTGTCATTCAAAGTGAACTACGTAACAGAAGGCCCCCACAGTTAAAAAAAAAAAAAAAAAAAAAAAAAAGATTCACCTTGAAAGTCATGACTTTTGAAACGGTACAAAGTGACTCACTCGGTGTATGTTCTCAGAGGTGATTGCCTTCGACGTGTTGGCTCTGGTGAAGAAGACACACACTCCGGTCAGCGCCACATCCCTCCCGTCTGTCACAAACACTTTGGACTTCTTGCTGCGAGCAGGCTGCTGGGAGACAAGCTGGGAGGGCACAGAGGCTGCTGCTGCTGCTGAAACAAAGAATTGGACATAGAAACAACACAAGGTATCATCACAACTTGATTTAATGTCCTGTTATTTGATTTTTGAGACCTTCTCAATTACAATAAAGCTGGAATTGCTGTTAGCGAAATAGGTTTATTCATGCCGGGTGCAGAACCTCAACCTGACATGGTTACTGAACATTTTAAAATTGATTACCTGCTTCAACTGGCTCCGTGTCCTGATAGTAGAACATGAGATGTGGAAGACCGTCAGCCACAAAGAATTGTTCCGCGCGGTCAAGCTGAGAAAGAAAGAAAGAAAGAAAGAAGAAACCTAAATCAGACACGGTCTCCCAAACGAAGACACACTGGGTTGCTGTTTGAGTGCTTCCTTGCAGATTGCTCTGCATAAAAGTCCTTGCAAATGCTTCCACGCCTATTTATTTAAGTGTTAAGGCTACTACATGAAAACTAAACAAATACAGGTTACCTGATTCCCCTCCAGCGTGGCATCTTCCACATCAGACTTCTCCAGTCCGAGGCATGAAGCCACAATGCTGAGGATGTAGTCATGTCTTCCATCCAGCTGAGCCCGCTTGGCTTCACGCTCTTCTTTCAACTTTTGCTGAACAAAACACACAGACAAATGGCATTAATAGAAAGATGGATGGGGTGTGGAGGTAAAGACAATTGGCATTCTGAATTGATCAAAATACAAGTAAATTCAACTCTGCTCTGGTGCACTGATGATGCAAAAGAGTCCAGCCATCACATGATCAAGTGCACAAAGCCATGCAATCATATTTCACGTACTTTGTATGTAGTCATGAGGCTGTTGGTACTGACAGATGATTGACGTTCTCCTGTGGTTCTACACCTTTTCCTCAGACATCATTCAAATAAAACGTGCACTCAAAGAACCATCAATGAATGAGTCGAATATGCCAACATGGATAAGCTGCCAATGCACAGCATCCATCCGTACTCTGTGTGTAGCTCCACACAAGAATGACAGAAAATGTCAGCAGTCCTTCAAGATTTCCAAGTGCATCTGCTTCCCTCTACTTTTGAGCACACGTCCAACGTCTGCAGAAAATCTGGTTTCTGTGAGTAGAGCGACAAACAACGCAGCCAGTTTGCAACAGGCTATCGAGGGTGGTGGGACGGTAACATCCACCTCAATGAGTTGCCAGGTTACGTTGCTTAGTAACACAGGAACAAGGTCTGCCAATGAATTACATGGAACCTGGTGGTGCATGGTGTGCCGGCTGCAGGGTGCATTTGAATCCTCTCGTTAACAACTGCTTCTTGTTTTCAAACAGGGGATGACGGGAATCATTCTTTCTGGCTTAAAGTACTTTTTGCATCACCATGTTTTAAAAGGCCCTCGTCTACAACAAAGCAGGCCTCCAGTGACTGGCCATGCAGACATTCTCTTGAGCACTCGCTCTTATTTACTCTGTTTAGGCAATTGTTAACAACTGGATTAAACTTTAAAAAGTCACGATGACATATTAACCGATCAGGTTTCTCTCTCACTCTCTGTTCTGCCCTCCTCTCCTCTCTCTTCCTCTCCTCCTTGTATTTCAAGTACAATTTAAACTCAATTCAATGTATTTTGTGTAGCCCAAAATCACAAATTTGCACAACAGGGGCTGCAGGTCAAAGGTCACTTCACCAGATAGTCGTTCGGTGAGCACAACAACATTGCAGGATTGAAATTGACTCTCACTGCACACCGGTAAGTCAATTCACACACGGACACTGTTTTTTTCTATTTTCATTCCAGTCTGCCGATCTCATTTCAAGATGAGTGACCTTCATGTTTGACTTTCCAAATGAGAAATATTCTAATGCGGAGCAGGTGTTGCGCTTTGAAACACAACAATGACACTTCATTTAAAAAATAGTTTTCGACGTTTAAAAAAAGCTGAATCATATTCAAACTTGTTAAAGTTTCCCGGGAAGCGCACACACATTATACACACACACACACACACAACGCTCACGTCACAGGTCGACCAGAAGAAACGTGTCGCGCCATCAGTTGCTGTGCGACCAGACGTTTCACACCTCGTCTCTGCTTTTTAATCCAAATTGTGTGAACAGCCACCTCAGTCTTCAGCCCAGAGACCAACAATGCAGGCACAATGAGGTGTGGTGCCAATTATTCAAACAAGCAGACCAAGTCACTGCTGAATGCAATACACTAACACACACACAACCCGCTGGCCAACAATACCAGGCTCCAACAGGGAAAGTCAGGAGCACACAACCATATAACGCAGAGCCGTGTAATACCATGTACAGCAGCATTAATAGCTGTCAGAAGCAGACAAAGCCCCATCCTCAGATAAGCTGTGGCGAGACTGACAATCCCTATAATAAACAAACTGAATTTTGGAATGGAAAAAAAAAAAACAGCTGTAATAAAATGTGCAGGGCAGTTTTGGCAGGACTAGAGTCTGATAATGTATCCAATATGTAAACCAAACCTCAAATAGACACGGGAAATGATTTAGTCCATTTTAATCTAAATCCTTCTGGGGAAGAGAAACAACACACACTGTCAAAGTCAACACACCAGCTGTAGATAAAGTTCTGCAGCTAGTTGTATCATTTGACAGATGCCAGTGCTTAGCATAATGCATTAAGATCCTTTGGATGGATGAAGTAAAATGGGAGAAGACCCTCAAATGACAACAACACCTCTTACCTGGATGAGTTTGGAAACCGTTTGTTTCCAGAGCCGGTTTCTAAACACCTGCGACATGACAGCTCCTCGCCTCTTCGACTCAAACCCTTCTGAACGTCGTCTTCTCTGCTATCACGTCCTCATCTACATCCACAGGGGAGCTGAGTACTCTCGCCCTCAAAGTGAGTAGCCCTATCAAGTTATCAAGTCAGCCGGCTGAGCTGAAGCTACGCTTACTTTAAAAAAAAAATCTTTAATGGCTATTCCTGTCAATAGTGGATGAGTTTTCACAGGCACAGATAGTTTGTGAGCCATAAACACTTCCACGTCCACAAACTAGCACGCACACACATGAAGACACACAATGAAAATCAGTAGTTCTGGTTGGACACCCACGATGTCACCTGGTCAAATACATCTTATAAATCGAGACAGTCTACACATTGCCATTTACCTCATCTACAATATCAAGCTATAGAGGAAGTGTCTAACCTTATATCACTATATAACTATGACAGCAACACAACAGACCAGTATCTAGTCTTAATAAAACCAAACATTTTCCTTTTTTAAATCCACATTTGATTCTTTCAAAAATATGTTGTGAAGGATTTTAAAACGTGGTCCTCCTTTTAGTAAATGTAAAGCAAATATGTATCGCAGTGCATTTCTAAACATTTAGATCTGCATTACCACCGATCACAGAGCTTTTGGTCTGACTTTCTCATCTGTATTTTCTGACATTTGACGATACAGAAGCAAAACCCCACACAATGTCAGATTGTTTGGATGGTAACGGAGATGTTAAAATAAAAATGTGCATATATATTTCTTTGGTCTGTTGCATGAAGTTGTTGCTCCTTGTGGGAAGCCTGCATAACCTGCAGCACACTAGAACTCTCAAGTAGGCGTTCATGCATAAATAAAAGCTGTTTTTCTCAGCTTTTCTCTTGCTTCGAACCTTGAACTTCTCTACTAGCAACAGTTTGATACAAGCACATCAGCTGTTTACTGAATCCTGACACATTAATGATAAATTACCAAGATAGCCAAGAAGCCGAGTTGCCTGTAACTTCAGAACTCTTGGGTCACCTTACCTTGTTTTGATAGTCTGGTTTAAAATGCAGCATCGTAAGCCTTTCAGTCTGACACTTCTTTTCAGGTCATTCCGCCATCTTAATTGGCTTTGCTTTTCATGACATTAGAGAATTACAGTTTCCAACAAAGACGACAAGGCAGAGAACAAGTGGCTTTGCTACATCATGTGAGCAATCAGCCTTCTTATTTGCCATGTGAGAAAGGTTACTGCCCTGAAATTATGAGAGTGCTGCTCCTAAAAGGGGGCCGCTAACTAGATAATGCGGTGTTGGATGACCATCTGTCTGCAAGCCAATTATCAAGGCCCTGCTCTCACCTTACAAGTCAACTATAACAAAGGGATGGAGAGACAGGGGTGAGGAGGGGTTGTGTATAGTGTGGGCAGATAACATTTTCAGACACACACACACACACACACACACACACACACACACACACACTCACTGTAGTCTGACTTTAAACGAGCTAGTAACGAGACATTTGCCTCTTAAAGGTCACCAGGTTTCACAAACTAAACACCTCTTTGGAGATTTTATGGCTCACCATTGTGTGCTAACTGACTGATATGAGTCATGTAAAGACTGTACCAGCTGCTCAGGGTAAGAATGTGATGGTGATATTTAAAAAAGCCATCAGCATTGTCCTTTTTTATATTAATTTCTTAAATAATGAGTACCGGTTTTACAGACATTTTCAAGGCTTACGGTAGACATATTTCCCTGTTTTGACCTCTTCATTCGGTTTTTTTTCCCATATTTTCCCAGCCACCACCACCCCTTCACCAGAACTGGAACTGGAAACAGCAATCTGTAGGGTCTGCCTAAATATATTTAATTCACAGAACTTTAACGTTAATGAACAACTATTTGACAATGCACCCTTGTGTATCATTGCAAAATGGATACCATTTGTTTTTTGCGTAGAAAAATCAAAGAAAATGTCACCTAGGGGTCCCTTATTTTTGACATTTTATAGACTAAATGAATGATCAGGAGTATAATGTACATACTTGTTGCCACTCCAGTGAGAAACCCCTAATCATTCAACCCACACATAAACACAAACCTCCCGCTAATTATTATTAAAAGATTCCATTAGCTTTCACTGTTTTCCAACAGATGAGAATGTGCTTCTCCACACAAGGATCTGACCGACGGTTGGATATTGAAGAAATGATTGCGAAGCTTTGCATTTAAAAGCAGTTGGGTCATCAATTTTTCAATATGCCATGACTGATTTTCTAAGTTGAACTGTCTGGTTTTGAGCTGCCATGAAACAGGAGAGTGCCTGTAAATTATAAATGAGGGGGTTGTGGATTCACAAAGAGAAAAGACACAGAGTGGGACCGAGACAGAAAAAGGTCCACTATTCTCCCAGAGGATGCTCACACTGCTACACACATGGAGAGCCTAAACCAATCTGTGTTCAGAGGACTCTGCACTTCGACATGCCATGTTTCTCTTTGAATGGATTCAACCACTTTTGCAATTACAAAATAAAATAATTATCCAACCCTTTATCTAAAGTATAGGCTATTACAAACTGGACATAGGGATGACAAACATAGACTGGAGAAATAGTGTAATATCTACACAGGGCAGGATTAGCTCATTGCATCAAAGTCAAGCCTGTACTTCCTGCAATTAACAGAAGATGACACAATTCTCCATGGTACACACATGGCACCAGCTGCTGTAAGAACACAACACATCGACAACAAGTCTTGAGTCTTTTAGTCATTTCAAGAATTATATTTATACCATAATATATTCATCTGGCCAGGTTGTGACAGTGCAGGATTAGTGTTATATTTTCTACGACTGACTGCAGTGCATAAATAGGAGGCAAGTGTTTCCTCGCGCGTCATTTCAAACAGAGACACACAATATTAGCATGCAGAGTCAAATTCAAACTGATAACAGGGACTATTTCAATGATGACACTAATAGAGAGCACTAGATGTACAATATGTGTGGAACATCCTCTCACATCTTAATAACTCTCTACTACCATCTAGTGGTTTGAGGCTCATAATACAACCAACACATATTACAGCATGCTGTGCTGCAGCTATTTATGACTGCTGCTGGGAGGCCCATGAGTCTAATAGTGTAGTGGCTCAGGGTAATTATCAGGGTGCATGGGGTGTTCTTAAAATTAAAAATGAAGTGGTGATTAATTTCATCCCTTGTTTTTTATCACATAAGAGAGAAAGTAAATGCAGGATAACCACCGCTTCGCCCGGCTCTATCTTAAATAAAGTGCTGGAAGTATCAAAAAGCTCAAACTGATAGAATAGATATTCGCGCGCTTAAATCTTTGCAGAGAGCTTTTTCATTTTAGCTTTCGGTCTGAAGGACCTTCATCAGAGCATGCATGTGTAGCACCCTGAAACATCTTATTTCATATATGTCTTGTATATATGAAATGGATATATACCACTGTGTATATTTCTAGTGCTTTACTTGAATTGGGTGTTTAAGTTAATTCATATTTTGATTTTCTAATGTTTTAAAACATGATCTACCTGTACACGTACTAACTGTGAAGGGAAGAAATAGTGTATTGACCCTTTAGAAGAGAGCGCTGTCGCTTTAAGAGAAGAGTTAGAAACGTGTGCTTGTGTTAAACTGGGATTAGTTTAATAAAAGTTGCAAAACGAAGATGGACGTGTTTGTTTGAGGACAGTTCATTTTAAGGGTGCAACACATGATATACACAGACACACACATGTTACAAAATGCTAATTATTGACACAAACAAATATAACTGAGCTTGCCAGAAGAAATAAAGG
The DNA here is from genome assembly GCA_038501785.1 of Myoxocephalus aenaeus. Lineage (NCBI taxonomy): Eukaryota > Metazoa > Chordata > Actinopteri > Perciformes > Cottidae > Myoxocephalus > Myoxocephalus aenaeus. The sequence goes on from JBAMJR010000163.1 coordinate 5,598,463, forward strand.
AAGATCTGTTTCAACATGAGCCAGCTGAATGAATACAACAATGTTTAAACTGAAGGTGGGCAACTGTGCAACTAGTTAAATTACCAACACAATGCTCCAGTAATAGAGGATATTTTACAGATATCAAAACAATCATAATACCTATATGCTGGTGTATGGTAGGCAAGCCTATTTCCACAATGTGATACAAAAATGAAGATCCTGTAAGTCATAATTATGAGTATCTCATAATTATGACTTCCTATCTCGAGATGCTATATCGAAATTATGAGCTAGTATCTCACTAAATAGAAATTACGAGACAGTATCTCATAATTATGAGATAGTTAAGTCATAATTATGAGATACTATCTCATAATTATGACTTACAAGATCTTCATTTTTTTATCACAGTGCAGAAATGGGCTTCCATAGCTTGGAGTCTTACCACCCCAGAAAGAACCAAACCTAAAAAATCAAAACGATAAAAACATGATGTAATGTTTAATAAGCCTCATATTAAGGGTTTACATTCCTCGGATACTGGGACACTGAGAAGATGTTCCTCATTTCAAAAAGTGTATACATTGCAATGAAGCCCTACCTGCATTTCCCTGAGGGACTCCGCTGGGACAGTGGTTTGGGAGGGTCTGACCCTGCAGCTGGCTTTGGCGAGTCGCGAGCTGATGGACATGGCTACAAACTTCCTCCCTCACAGAAAGTCCTCTTCTATTATTACCAGGCTTCATCCGCGTCGTTATTCATTTAGGGTATACTATTTTCTGAGATTTGTTTTTTTTTTCCTGGTTGAAGCGCGTGGCCGTCCACACCCGCGGTGACCGTGTTTTGTTAGTAGTTTACATGGTAACGAGGATTTGTTAAAAGAAAAGAAAAGAAGGGGGGTGAGGACTGGAGGAGTCCGGTAAAGTTGGAAAGAGATTCACAGATTCGGACTTCCCGGATCAATAACTCTTTCGCTAAACGGTGTTAAAACACAAACGACACCGCTCTGTAATCGTAGTGATGCAGACAACAAGCTACAACCTTCATTTTACAAAAACGGGTCGTTCTCCGAGCTGTACGGATAACATTGGTCTCTATGTGCAGCCGGCTGGGAGACGAGTGCGCGCAGGGGCGCAGGGACCGTCTGCAAAGTGCAATGCAGAAAATACATACTACAAAAATATTCAATGACTTCACTATTATGAATTGTAGCATTACCAAAATAATTTCATACATCAATGGGCTCCCCCTTGTTGTACTACAGTTGTCCTTTTGAATAAATATGATTTCTCTGATCATATTTCTTCAAAAGGACAACTGTAGTACACCAAGGGGGAGCCCATTGACGTAGGACATGATTTTTGTCTTTTTAAACTTTATTAATGTGACTATTGAATATTAATTGCAATTAAATATTAATAAAAAATCTGATAAATCATATTTCTTCAAAAGGACAACTGTAGTACACCAAGGGGGAGCCCATTGATGCAGGACATGATTTCTTTCTTCTTAAACTGTATTAATGTGACTCTATTGAATATTAATTGCAATTAAATATTAATAAATATTAATACAAAAATCAGATAAATCATATTTCTTCAAAAGGACAACTGTAGTACACCAAGGGGGAGCCCATCGATGCAGGACATGATTTATTTCTTCTTAAACTTTATTAATGTGACTATTGAATATTAATTGCAATTAAATATTAATAAAAAAATCAGATAAATCATATTTCTTCAAAAGGACAACTGTAGTACACCAAGGGGGAGCCCATTGATGCAGGACATGCATTTTCTTCTTCTTAAACTTTATCAATGTGACTATTGAATATTAATATTAATTAAATATTAATAAAAATTCATAGAAATCATATTTATTCAAAAGGACAACTGTAGTACAACAAGGGGGAGCCCATTGATGTATGAAATTATTTTAGTAATGCTACAATTCATAATAGTGAAGTCATTGAATATTTTTGTAGTATGTATTTTCTGCATTGCACTTTGCAGACGGTCCCTGCGCCCCTGTGCGCACTCGTCTCCCAGCCGGCTGCACATAGAGACCAATGTTATCCGTACAGCTCGGAGAACGACCCGTTTTTGTAAAATGAAGGTTGTAGCTTGTTGTCTGCATCACTACGATTACAGAGAGGTGTCGTTTGTGTTTTAACACCGTTTAGCGAAAGAGTTATTGATCCGGGAAGTCCGAATCTGTGAATCTCTTTACAACTTTACCGGACTCGTTGAAGTGGCCACTATCCATATGGCCACTATCCATATGAGCTCGCCCTGTTAGCGTTTGGCCTTTAGGCTAACGTCAAGTTAGTCAACCATGTTAATTTTTTATAAAGGTAACGAGATAGCGTCGGTGTACTAACTGTTTACTAACTTTAAACCCCGCTTTGCTTTGCTTGTGTTTCAGTAAATTACCTTTGCAGCTCTGTGGCGGCAGGAAACAGGCTTAATTAATCACAGGTGTGCCTGCTGATTGCCCAGCTGCTTCCGTCAGACTGTTAATGGCACAGCCGTAGAAAGAGAATAGGCACAGTCACGTGCCTAAACTGTGTGTAAGACAGAACGTCTGAATATGGATATTTATATTGATACCGCATATATATTTTGGGAGGCTAATTTAATGAAGTCCCAGCAGTTATTATGTGACGCTCGGCCTTTATATCAGTGGAGTAAAGGAGGCACACACGTCATCGACTGCTCGTCACAACTAACACAGAGCAACGTGTGAAGGCGACCACCAGGTGGCAGCAGCGCACCGCCCCTATGGCTAAAGACGCTGAGCCGCAGCTGTCGGTGAGAACTGGGTTAGATTTGTGGGGCAAATGACCTCATACTGTAGCATCATCTTCATCACTAGGAGATGAAGAGAGAATTAAGCAGTCCTTCTCCCTCGTCGTCATTGCCATCCTCTTTTCCAACAACAGAAATATCAGCCTTGTGCACGACTTGCCATCACCCAGTAGACCATATAACTCCTAGGAAACTAAATAATGCAACACCAGAACTCAGTGACCTCGTGGGAATAATAAACTCACGTTTTTCGCAATAATTCATCTAAGGGCCTAACATGATGAGGTTAAATGTGCTATACTACTGTGCTACTATGACTATTACACGTAACCTATATTAAACAAAAAAAACAAAAAAGCAAGCATGATGTCGATATGACATCTCCCATAACATCTGGGGCTTTGAGCTATTAAGGCACGCAATCCCGAAGGCTGACTCCCACGCAGCCCGCATCAGCACCGCAGTGAGGGACGATGGGGGCTGTGGCGCACGATATAAATTTGGGTGGCGCACAATGCACCAAAACCCCCCGAAACGGAATCCCAGGATATCCCACCCCCCACCCACCACTCGAAACGGAATAGCCCTCCTCCCTCAGCCCTCCTCCCCTCTTTTCTTTTTTTCTTCTACCTCCGCCTTCTCTCGCTGTCACCCCCATTCCTCCGCCTCCCCTCCCTCACGTCCCAACTCGGGAGCGCCGCCGATCGGTCGCCAGGATTTTCCCTTCTCGGCCAAAATGGAGGAGGAGGTCTCTCGCTTAATGAAGAGAGCACCGATTGCGTGACCGGATCTGCTTCAATGAAAGGCGTCGGGATCCGCTTTTGCTGATAAATAAGCATTGCAACAATAACAATACAAAAAAAAAGAAAAACCTATTGAGGGGATATAGCGGTTGCTGTTTCCGCACTCGCGACCCACCGCCATGAGCGCAGGAGAGGGACTAGATGAGGCTGCGAAGGACGCGGCAGACATAGCGGCGTTTTTCAAATCCGGTAAGTCGGGAAGGGGCGAGTCTGGCTCAGGGAGGGATCCAGTAGATCACTGGTGGTCTGCCACATTGTTGCCAAAAAATGACACTGGGGGGGGGAAAGAAGCACGCACGGGGTTTTTAATTGGGCGAGTTGTGGGCGTCGGTGGCGCTGGAGATGCGCACATCTCGTAGTTATTTGCCATATTTAAGTCCTCTGACTTGACCATCTCGCAACCTTTGATGACAGCAGCTTAAATAACACCTCCTGGAATATGTGCGTTTTCAATTATTAGGCAGTGACCCCATTTTGTGTTGGTCCAAGTACGCTACAAGGTGTGGATGCTTCCAGCTGCTGCGTGCTTTACGCGTATATTTCGTCGTCACGGGATGTATCCATCACGAAGCCATAGTGATGTGGGTCTCACATTTCTATGAGTTGTTTTTCGTTTTCAGATGTGTGTAGATTGAACAATCTTGTCAACGAGCATGGGGTGTCATGCACGGCTCTCTTAGTCCAGGTCTCACATCCGATGCATGGATGGAGGCTATAGGCCAGGGATGCACGTATGGGCAATAGGTTGCACTCCAACGGACTGGGCCCGTCTGATATGATGGCATCATGCTCACAAATAATAAGGGGAGGCCTGCCCACCTTATCACTCTGCATCCAGAACACACGCACCTCACAGAGGGGGGCTGCACTATACCTGATATCAGCCAAATAACAACACAGGGGCTTTTATCATGCACGTTGTTGCTCGTGAGAAACATTATTATCTAATGGTATTATTATTATTATTATCTGGTGGGGCAAGGTGTCATTTGCATTACATGGGCATTCTCTCTCCAATGATAATAATCCTTTACCTGGAAGTGTTTGCTGTGACGTTGGTCCATCTTACCCATGCATGTCATTTCTTTTTTTCTTCTTTTTCTCAGACCTGTGTATAACAAGCATTTCTAGGAGTGTGAATACATGGCGTGGCAAGTTTTCGAGTTAAGCCTTTTCAACGTTACGTGTTTAGAATAGATGTTGTTTTCTCTTTCTGAAAACCTCCGGGATTTCAGATAATAACTCACCATGTTCTAACCTTATGAAATACATATTTAACCCAATCTGACATCGATGTCAGGATGCCAGGGAGTGCTATATAGCCTTTTGGAAAGGTGCATTTTAAAGAAAAAGTGCAGTGTTTGGAAATATGTCTCCACCATTAGAGAGGGACCACCTCTGATACACACCAGAAGAAGCAGCTGTCTCTCTCTCTCTCTCTCTCTCTCTCTCTCTCTCTCTCTCTCTCTCTCTCTCTCAGCTGTTTTTCTCTGTGACACCTGGTGCCTGGGGGTCTGCTGTTCACTATTACTGCAGATTGCACACACAGGAACACACACAGACAACATCTCCACTTAAGTGCATATGAATAAATAGCCGGCGTGCTTGCATGTGTGCACACACAAACACACACAAACACACATACTACTTCATAATACTTTGTTTAAGCTGTCTTTAAATCACACACTTTCTCCTATAAATTGCCTCTGCCAGTCGGACTGTTAGGAATGTTGTCAAAGTGGATTGTTTTCAAATGCTGCAGTCTCTCTTACGGTCGGTTGGAGGCCTGCCAATGTATTTTCCTATAGCTGTGTTGTATCAGGCTGGAAAGTTGGCTCACTGTGAAGTTGGACTGCTTGGATGTTTATATAGCGGCAAACGCAGTTCATACAGTATTCATGATGGAGACAGGAATAGGTTATATGGCCTCAGGAAACTTTAATAAGATACTAGTATAAAGAGAAAGCATGGAAAGTTTCTGGGCTGTTACAATGGGGAAAGGCACTTTGTGTCGTTTATTCAATTAATTCAAATATATTATTGATCAATCTAACATTTCAAACTTTTTTTTTTTCTGTCATGTATCTGCTATTTTTACAACTCTATTATAAGTATTATCAACCACATATACAGATTTGCAATTTGTCCAAACATGCTCTGACATTTTACTCCTTCGTGCTTAATGCACGCACACTACATCCCAGTCTTCCCACAGCTTCCCCGTGAGGGACCAGTAGTGATGGCCACCCCGCTGCCGGTCGCCTCTCCAGCAGCCTCCCTGATTGCTGCCAGCTTGTTGCATGTTGAAGTCTTGGCACAGAGCTGCTCATCCTAGTTGATCCCTATCACTTTATTGCAGGGCTCTGTGTGTACATGTGTGAGTGCTTTGCTGGGGCTCTGGATGCACTTTGCTGCCTGTGGTAGGATAGAATACGTCTGATTCTTCTCCTGAAACTAGAACTATGAGCGACTGGCTGTCTGAGCTGCTTTGATCACTGGCTAAGAGGCAGACTTAGTGTGAGAGTAACTTACCGCCCGGCTGGATGCCCGAATGAGAGGTTACTGTTTGGGTAATTAAACTAAGATTTCCATCAAAGCGAGCAGAAAGTGTTTAAATATCCTAATCTTCGATCCTGCACTATTTCTTTCTTCGTCTTCTTCACCCGAATCGATGATATTCTCGTCGGCCCTTGAACATCGATGCACCTCTCTGCTTGATTATTTTTAGTGAGCAGATGGAGCTCCATCTCTGAGTCCCACACTGATGCTGTGGATCACAGCTCAGCTGCTGAGTCACTCTCCCTAGTTGCTCATGCCGTGATTTAACATCCAATCCTGGAATTATTGCAACCAACCGGTCGCGGATGAGGAACACACAGAAATGCTTTCTTGAACATTTTAGAAGACATGGAACTACATTATCATCCCATCATACTCAGCTGCCCAGGTGTTTTTCACTTTTACAAGTGTTTGTAAAAACAAACCTATGAAAGCACGGAGATACAAAACCACTCTGTAACTATATTTAGTAGTTTATAAATAGCTTCATCGGTTGACTGTCAGACCAATGCTCTCTCCTTGTGTTTTGAGTTGATGATAGCGCCGCTTTGTTTCCCGTTTGGAGTGTTGATTTGGACTTAAAGGGAGCATTCCTCAAAGTGAGTCATCCAATAGCACACTGCTGGTTACTCTTAGCCCACACACCTGAGTAGCATGCCCCCGGCTTTAAAAAGATTAGATAATTCGATCAGGGCTCATAACTCTGGTTTTTCCTAGTTCTGTCAAGAATTGCATTAAGATGATTCTGGAAGTTGTGTTTTTTTGTTGTCAAATATCCATAAACTGCGTAAATTGAAGGACCTTTCTGGAATATTTGGGTGATGTGTTACTGTTGAGTGTTTGGGTTTGATTCACTGCCTATCACTATATCTTTATTTCTGCCCGCTTTAAAATGTTAATGTCATATATTACATTTTAGGAGTGTAATATAGTTCCTCCCCAACTTGTTATGGTAGACGGTTTGTGATGCTCGGCATACCTTTAATGTGCAGTCATCTTTTGCAATGCAGAGCCCTCATGCCATTAGTTCCACATGAACAGAAAACCCGGTGGTCATGAAGTGATGCATTACATCTTTAGGTTATTAACCACCGTTAAATACATTGGAGCAGAGCCGTCCTGGCAAAACCAAAAATAACATTTGCACCCACGATATAAGAACTTTTTTTTTTTTTTAACAAGGTATTAATTCATGGATAGTCTCTTGAGTAGTGTGTAATTAATTTACTGGGCCTTTGCAATAGCATTACTGCACAGAACTGCACTGTGAAACTCGATTAGGGCATAAAAGCAGCCGGATGTTCCGTATGCTGGAATAAGATTAAATAACTGTCTAAACAACTTGCTCCAGAGCCGTGTCCCCAGTCATAACTACAGCAGCGGTCATCAGTCCTGGAGTATGGGACTCGGGGTTCGTTGCAAAGATCTGCTGTTTATGTAATCTGTGAAACGAGAAGCCAGTTTCACACACAGTACTGTGTGAAACTGGCTTCCCGTCTGCTCATTACTTATGCAGACCGGCTTTCAACTATATGTGTATGAGTGTCTTTGCAGTCTGCAGTGTTAAATAATAGATTTTTATACCAGAAGAATAATTGATAGGCAGGAGCATAAGTGATTACCGCTGCTTTGGAAGACCTGTGTTGCACGGACAGGTTTTAAAGCCCCGACGCTTTTAAAGATCTGACTTTGTCGTCGGCCTCGTGCGCGAGCTCAATTCAGGCTGACAGCAAGTTGAAGCAAAAAACAAACAACTGAGTAAACACCAATAATGTTGTTGCACCGCTGTATATATGCTTCATTGCTGCATTGAGTATAGAAACAAGACATTAGCATCACCGATGGCAGTGTCAGTATTGACAACACGGTGAGGCATTTCCCTCTGTGAACCCACTGACCTGTGCCAGTGCGGTCTGTAACGAGAGCCAAGCCCAGTGCAGTGATTCTGCATTTTACTCTCGTCGTAGTCGATGAAAGCATAATGACCTGATGCTATCTTGCATACTCTTGCAGAGCAGAACTCTCGTATAATCGCGTGGATGAGAAAGAGGACCGTGCAGGAGGCGTCTCAGAGCGCATAGCGTACAGTGGGCAGTACAGTTAGAGACGGAGGGGGGGGTGAACGGGAAGGCAGAGACAAATGAAGACAAGAGAAGCCAGGTCAAGAAAGTATGAAAATATAGAATGGAGGGGAAAGAGAGTGAGCTTCAGAAATGGAGGACTTGACATACTTGCAGGGACAAACAAGCCTTCACTCATCAAATTATAGAGCTGAGGCTTGGGTGGAGCTCGCCCTGCTCTCCACGAGGCTGAAACCTTTGGTTGCATCCAGGGGCACAGTCTAATTGGCAGTTGGTCAGAGTTAAAGACCAGGAGCTTAGGTTGGCACTGCCTGCAGCGCTAAAGCGCCTGGGCCCGCGTGCACAGTCGGCTAGGTCACGTATTCAACTCAAGGAGAAAGGGAGGACTCGCTTAAAAAAAAGAATCATATACATCTATATAGTTACGGTAAAATATATTTTCAACATTTATGTTCATGATATGACAGACAGAGTACAACATATTAAAACCCCTGCATTGCAACGTCTGCATTGTCACACTTCAGATTCTATTGGTCAGTGTTTTAGTTCATGGTTCGTGATCGGCATTGTACTCGTTCAACAATCCAATACAACAGAAGGTCTCAATGTGACATAACAAACATAACTAGATTTCCATTATAATCAATAATCATTGACTACAAGTGGTTTGATTTTAAAAGAAAAGAAAGTCCTTTTCCTGCAGCAGCGACTTGGTAGCCGAGTGGTCACAGTCAGTGATACGTCTTGGTTTTTGATTTCTGCCTTGGGACCACACTTGCTTTCCCCATTTCTACCCATTTCTACGTCATCTGTCCAAGAAAGGCTAAAAAAATATAGCAAAAGCAGGGACACAAAAAGAAGTAAAAGTGACTGTTGCGTACTGGAAGTTGTTGTTGCTGTGACCTATGGCACTGTAAAAAAATAATAAACACACATTGAATGCAAATAACTCTCAAAAGAAAGCAATTTTGGTCTTTTAAGTTGTGAAATACAAATGACCACATCACGGCTAATAAGCAGTTAGCAGCCTGCCACGAGCGAGGGATTCCAGGCCAGTGTACTGTATGTTTTTTTTAGCTTTTATAAAAAAAAGCCTCCTGTATGCTCCCAATATGTAGCAGATGTTTGCTATAGCTCGTTCCTCTCTTACTGTTTATTGTTTCAATCAGGAAGGTAGCACAATGAAGCGAGTCCCTTCTTTTACAGCCAGACCATGCTGATCGATCTCATCAGAGACCCTCAACCAATTTTGAGAGAGTCATAATACACTTCACAGGCATGTAACCCTCTCCATCTCAACAAATTATTGATTGGTGTAAAATGTCATGTACATCTATGACGGGGGTCACTTTGAAGAAACACAGACGAGGACCAGGGGCTTCTTTTCTTCAGCCCAGAGAACATGTGCAGATATACTGTATTTCAGTTAGTTTAAATTGAAGCTGTTCAAATATTTTAGCTTGTCATTCATTCAGTTGGACCCAAATCTCAAAACATACCAGATTTGTATTTTACACAATGCATTGGAGACCAGCCAGGGGCTACTGTTGAAGACCACAGTAAACATTAAGCAGAGCAGTGATCTAGATCTATACCTACATTGTTAGATCTAAGCTACTTTATTCTGCCTTGTGCAAATGCCAAGAGAGATCTTTTGCATTATTTAATGTAAAGTGATAAACATAAAATTAATGCACGGGCCTTAATGAAATCACCTCAAACTAACCAAAGTAGTAAAACGTTGTTGTTTTTTTGGCTGGGACTTGTTGATAACACATGATATACCTGAAAGATATCTGTTGTGGCCATATGTCGATAATCAGGAATTCCAATTGGTTGGTAATGCGTTTGTAGGATGGGAAATGTAGCCTGTGGGACAGCCTCATTACTTCACACACAAGACACACACACATGCGCGGAGGTATAAATCATTACATCCCACCCATGTCGCCCGGGGGCTCTGGAAGCGAGGAAGAGGGGGATGGAGGACTGGAGCGAATGACCGAGGGATGGAGGCCTATAGGAGGATTGCGGGTCATAAAAATAGGCTGTGGGCTGGGCGTCTCCTGCAAATCCCTCATCTGATAAGAGAGAAGCCTCTTGTCAGTCATCTGCAGACTCCCTCTCATTCTATCCTTTTTCATTCCTTTCATCGCCTCCTCCACTCCTCTCCCACACGGCCTTCCATCATTACCTCACACCTTGCCTCTGCTCAGGGTTGTCATGCATTCAAATAATGATCCCGTTTCGTGATAGCCGGTCTCCTTGTTTCTATTGGAGATTTGAGCATGTTTTTGCCTCTAAATCTGGGGTTTAACAGATGGTTTGGTAGAAAATCTGCACACACATATGCCTTGGAGATATTCAGTCGCAAGGCATTGTAACGCCTCCTGTCTGTCTACCTGTCTGTCTTTCTGTCTTCCCTTTCAAAATAAAAGCCCCATGAATTAACTGTATCTTAACATAAAGCTCAAATGAGGATTATTGTATTAAATAGAAAATAAATACACAATTGTACACAATATTTTTTTATGTAATCACTTGATATGTTGCAGCAAAGTGCTGTCCCATTCATATTTACACCATCAAGCCCTCACAGCTAATGTTGGCATATATATATATATATATATATATATATATATATATATATATATATATATATATATAATGTACCTCAATAACACATCTCACTACCGGTAATGTATATATATATTGCGACGTCTTACGGCAGTAGTAGCCACACTTTCAAAATTTCTTGCGAAATTTTCTAGTTGGAAATTACTATTTATTCAAAAACAGGCGGCACATTAAAGAAATGAAGAAAAAAAAAGACTCAAAGTGTGTTTAGGTTTTTGTTTTGGCTTAGATCCTAAAAGAAGAGTGCCAAGTTCATCATTATATTGGAAAATAAGTTTTATCGCCGTAAGAGTCCACTGTAATTCACAAAATGTCAATATGGATTCTTCCACATTTCAAATGGTTCCTTCCTCGACCTCCTCTCTCCTCATGCCCCTTCAGCAGATGTTTCAATCATCCCCGTCTTTTACAGTTCCTTCTTTATCTCCGCTCCTCTTTCCCGGCAGCTTAAACCAAGAAAGCATCTGGAACCGGTGACTGAAGTTGCAAGCCTCCCACAAAGCTCTGAGCCTCCTTTGAAAAAGAAACCCCCTCCTCCTCCCCCGCCCCTTGAATTCTGAGACACTCGTTTTTTTTGTTTTTTTTAAAAGAACTTCCGAAGTCAAGTGTCAGAATGCGTGTCACTTTCTCATTCATGAAGTAGGTTAGTGAGTGAGCCAGCTCGACTCCTCGGGTAGAGGGAAGCAGTAACGGGTCACTGGACTTCAGTCTCAGTCTTTTTCTTTTACCCTAGCTCTTGTATTTAGAGTATAAGGGTTGATAGGTTGGCAATAACTTTCAATAATGAATATTATCTCACGTACACTTGCACACTTGCACACGTCCATCTGCATCCTTGCAATTGTAGTACGTACTAGTGTAATGCACTAGTCTTCATTAATGACATTTTTAACCTTTTTTGGCAGGCTTCTTCAGTCTGTGTGGAAAACAACAACAAAACATGTCATGAAGCAGAACATGGACTTAGCATGGGTGAAATCAAAGCAGAGCCTGCAGTGTGTTTAAGTGTACATGTGTGAGCTTGTGTGCTGCCTGAGACTGCTTGTCTTCTGTCAACAGCTGTGCTCAGTCTGTCCAACACACACACACACACACACACACACACACACACACACACACACACACACACACACACGCATTCCCCCTTGCTTTGAAGACAGCAGCAGGCTCTGATCCCTGTCGCGTAAACAGTGCCAACCCAGCGCTCCCCTGGCTTAGGAGGGCTAAACTGCCGCTTGGCCTCTCTGGCTTCAGATAAAATAGGTTGAGGATCAAACTTATCATCCCATCCTGCGGTTTTTGGTACAGTTTTTAGAAGAAATACTGCCAATTGTTGTTGTGCTGTTGTCGCTAGCTGTTGTTTATTTTGCTGGTTTAGCTTTCACACGGAAAGCTCTGGCTAAAAACGTGCAGTTAAATGTTCGAAATGAATTTGACGTTCACACTTTTGCTACCGTGAGATGAACCCGTGAAAAGCAAAGCGCACAATTTCACTTCACTTGGAAGAAATGCGGCGTTGTTTATTTCGTCCCGGGTTTTAACATCCTTCCTCATCCTCCTCCCTGATTGGGCATCCCACTGTTTATGCACATTAGATTCCTCACAGCGACCCTGTATTGAAACTGCACGAGCGATTGAAAAATGTCGCTGTCTGATCCCTGCCCGGCAGCATACGCATACCCATGATTTCTCCAGACAATATCTAGATGGTTTAATACTGAAAATGATGTCCCGGGCATCTGAACATTCACTCTAGTTACATTCTTAACTTCTTTCATACACGTTTCCCAGAGGACGAGCACTTTCTCCACAGCGCGCTGCATGAAGTGAAACATGCGGCGTGTGAACAGGTGAACAGGTGCGTTGTGTGATCCTCGTTAGGCAGCAGCATAAGCCGGCTGTTCTTTGCAGACCGGTAGAAGAAGAGCGAAGAAGAGCTAAGCTGCTCCGCTCTAGAATTACTGTTTATTTTCAGGGTTAATGTCACTGGCACAGACACCGCGTCCGTCTTCTATTTACACTTTTCCTTCCTTCCTTCCTTCCTTCCTTCCTTCCTTCCTTCCTTCATTCATTCATTCATTCATTCATTCATTCATTCCTTCCTTCCTTCCTTCCTTCCTTCCTTCATTCATTCATTCTGTCCTTCCTTCCTTCCTCCCTTCCTTCGTCCATCCATTCCTTCCTTTCTTCCTTCCTTCTTTCCTTCCTTCCTTCCTTCCTTCTGTCCTTCCTTCCTTTCCTTCCCCTCCTTCCTTTCCTTCCTTCCTTCCTTCCTTCCTTCATCCCTTCCTCCCTTCCTTCCTCCATCCCTTCCTTCCTTCCTTCCTTCATCCCTTCCTTTCCTTCCTTCCTTCCTTCCTTCCTTCCTTCATCCCTTCCTTTCCTTCCTTCCTTCATTCATTCTGTCCTTCCTTCCTTCCTTCCTTCCTTCTTCCTTTCCTTCCTTCCTTTCCTTCCTTCCTTCCCTTCCCTTCCTTCCTTCCTTCCTTCCTCCTTTCCTTCCTTCCTCCCTCCTGTCCTTCCTTCCTCCTTTCCTTCCTTCCTCCCTCCTGTCCTTCCTTCCTCCCTCCTGTCCTTCCTCCCTCCTTCATCCCTTCCTTTCCTTCCTTCCTTCCTTCCTTCCTTCCTTCCTCCCTCCTGTCCTTCCTCCATTTCTTCCCTTCCTTCCTTCCTTCCTTCCTTCCTCAATCCCTTCCTTTCCTTCCTCCCTCCTGTCCTTCCTTCCTTCCTTCCTTCCTTCCTTCCTTCCTTCCTTCCTTCCTTCCTCCCTCCTGTCCTTCCTCCCTCCTGTCCTTCCTCCATTTCTTCCCTTCCTTCCTTCCTTCCTTCCTCAATCCCTTCCTTTCCTTCCTTCCTTCCTTCCTCCCTCCCTCCCTCCTGTCCTTCCTCCCTCCTGTCCTTCCTCCATTTCTTCCCTTCCTTCCTTCCTTCCTTCCTTTCCTTCCTTCCTTCCTTCCTTCCTTCCTTCCTCAATCCCTTCCTTTCCTTCCTTCCTTCCTTCCTCCCTCCTGTCCTTCCTCCCTCCTGTCCTTCCTTCCTTCCTTCCTCCCTCCCTCCCTTCCTCCCTTCCTCCCTTCCTTCTTCCTTTTGCCTTGTGTAATTATGTCTCCATTGAGATGCATTTAATGTGTGGATGTTGTGGATTAGCAGAACATCCACAATGAGTCCGTCGTTATTTATTAATCAATTCTGAATTGATCGTGATGCAGCGGTTGCCGTGAACTGGTCCCAGCACTGCAGCAGCAGACACACCGCTCTGAGCGCTCGATGTTCTTAACATCTCATCTCCGTGAAGACGATTCCTCCTCAGGCACTAGAGACGCAGCTATCGACGGCACATGGTATCTTTAAACGACGCGTTGGCTTATCGGCCGCTGTGCTGAGAGTCATGCATGAGCCTGTGTGTGTGTGTCTGATGGTGTGTGTGGAAGTGTGAGAGCACAAGGTAAAGGAGAGAGATAAGGAGCCTCATGTTCAGCTGCAGCATGCACTTTAAGTGCATTTGTGTGCGTGTGCATCAAGTCTAATGGTCTTAATCTCAGGGAGGGACTATCCAGCTCCTCAGATCAAAGAGCTAATCCACAATAGCTCACTCTCTCATGTGTGTAACGTCTGACACTAAAACATGGTGAATGTTTCTGTACTGCTCCACTAGGCTTTCACTCTTTACTGGCTTTATTAAACTTCCCTCCTCCTAACTTTGTTTTAATTTGTTTTATCTCTCTATCTCTTTTTAGATTGCTCTCTTCCAAAATGTGAATCCAAACTGGATGGCCCAGGTCAGACTTCAGGTAGGTGTGATGTCACTCCTTCCAGACGTGTGTGCACGTGACCTTTTTATCGCCCATGCTCGACATCCCTGTCTGTGTCTTGTAGGTCATGCAAGTAATTACGAAAAAGGGTTCCACGTAATCCTATTTGTCCAATATCAAAAGGGACTAGACCTGCGTCTTTATGTTTGTCTGATCTGTAAAAGCTGGATGAGACCGCGTCGTGTGTTCATGTTGCTGAGCTGAAGCACCACGTGCCTTCGTTAAGTAAAATGTTGTGTTCCATCAAAGCTTTACCGCGTTGAATCCCATTAGACTACAAGCTACTCTCTGGCATGACCATGACCTTGTAGGTTCACGTCCCTAATACCCCCAGGACCTACATGCTAAAAATACACCGAGTCACTCTCTGCAGGGTGAGGTGGTGTTTTTGGGGTGTAAATGTGCCAAATGAATGTGGTTCTGGCCTTTTTAGATTATTCAGCTTAATCTCTCCTTGGACTCGAATGCATTGTGCGTTTGTGGAGCTTTCCCCACAGAAAGGCTTGTTTAAATGGCTAGGCTTTGTGTCATCGGTTCCAGGAGAGCGAGCATACAGTAGCAGACATTACATTTGAGTTGTTATTCCAAGAGTGCACCAAAAAAAGACATTTTAAAGATGTGTCGTAAGCGGTTGAGCGTCAGGGACGGATGGGGGACGCACATCCAGTCTTGTGATTTCTCAGCAAACATCAGTAGATTGTGTTGTGTTTAGCTCTGTGAGCAACACTTTTGACCTGATGTTTCCCCAATTGGGTCATTCAGGGATGAACCTTTTACAAGAATGTTTTCAACCCGACAGCTTGGCCTATTATTCCCACTTGCCAGAATTTGAACTGGTGTCAAGGGAAACGATTGGGACATGCCAGACAAATCCTGTGCACAGGCCTTTTGCCCAAAAAACCCCATGGAAGTTCATCCCTGAGGCTGACTCTCAAAAAAATGAAAGCTGCAGCGGTCACTTTGTGTATATTTGTTGGGGAATCGGGCAGAAAATCTGAGCTGCTCTCAGCGAATCAGAGTAATCAGGTTGTACTGACAGATTTCTGACCCAGCCAACTGTTTATTGATTTTCAATGACTATACAAAATGAAAAAATGAAGACGAATGCATCTGGTGCATTCTGGACATGAAGTGTGTTGATAGAAACCGTGTGCGTGTGTGTGTGTGTGAGTATATGAGTGTACCACAACTCATCAGGGCTGACAAAACATTCAAATGTCACAGAGTATCTTATCTGGCTCTTTTGTGTGGGAAAGTATGTATTCCTTTTTGTTTGCTTGCCTCCTTTCCAACCGTCATTTACTGTGTAGCCTCTGAGAGTATTCTTCCTGTTCTGTGCTCCTCCATATTGTTGTACATGAGATGCGTTGTTGCTTCCTTTCAAGGGAATTGGCGTGACCTCAACTGGGTATTTCCTGTTGTTTTTTTAATCCAAACTTGGCTTCTTTGACCAACATGTTTTGAGAAACATTTGTCTTTTCAGGGCTTTTCAGACTTGTTTTGTTCCCAATTGTGTGACCTGGGAGGAACTCAAAGCTACATGTGTGTCTATGTGGGTTGACTAATGTTTCACAAGGTATCCCGATTATAGAGAATAATGGTTGAAGCGAGGTGAAAAGTGGCATTTCCTAACTTAGTCATCAAGTCAAAGCAGTTAGTTTAACCATTAACGAAGCACAATGCCTCATTATCATTGTTTCTATGGTTACTTGCAGCCTAATATAGGCAGAGCAATGGTTTTGACCAGTGATTACTCATCTAGAATGAAACCTTGAGCCAAAACAAAGCGACAGTAGGCAGTACCAGAGAACTGGCCTGGAATTAAGACAATACATTGAGTCATTTCTGCAGACGCACCAATACCTAAACTAGAAATTGGTCCAATGCCGACTCAAATAGCTGGATGGGGTATCGGTGGCAAAAGGCTGATCTGTTATTATTTAACACCATTGTTTTAATGATTAACAGTTCATTTCTATGTATTTATGTGTTCCATTTATTATTATTTTTTTACAAAGTTAAGAAAGCAACATTTAAGAGAAGAATGATCCCAAATCACTTCCTCATACAGGTTATTAATTCAACACAGTTATATGATCAGTATTAAGTATGTTACGGTGACTCTCTACATTTCTGACAAGCCTTTCCCGTTATATTATTATCTCATTATATTATGAGACGAGTGATTAATTACTATCAGGGGTCCCAAGCTGATGATGGGGGTTTCTGATTGGTATAGTAAAAGTATAAATAGAATTCATGCACAGGATTGGGAGCCTGAAGGCCTCACTATAGTGCTGAGTGTGCGTCTGTAGACTCAGACCAACTTCAACCTCTCTACCAGTTTCAACCTGCTCATTTTACACACTGAACACAGTGTGTTAATCATGATAAATATGCATTCATTTGAAGTTGCACTAGTTAGCATTACCATAACTAAAACCTGGATTAGCTACGGACATGCAATCAGACGAGCTCGCACCCATTTTATATTCAGTACACGTGTTTGATAAAGGGGGAAATGAAAAAAAGCCTATAATCTAGATGAGTTTTAGAGAAGACACTTTAACACAAAATCACAAGTGTCCCAAAAACACTGTTGCCTGCATATGGATTTACAGACTAAGCGTGCTTAGATTAAATAGTTGGACTGTTCCCCAAATATGCTCTTACTCTCTCTCAGTCCCAGATAATCTGCACCAGTAGCCAACTGCACTGGTAATGTTTAGCATGCAGAGTACGGTGGGATTTAATGAGAATGGTTTGCAGTCCTTGTCGCTGACAATACAATACGTTAGATGAATATTTGAGAGGGAGAGAGAGAGAGAGAGAGAGAGAGTTCTCCTCTCCATATGTTTCTGCTCAGTTTAATTCAGCTGTGAACTCAGCCTCTCATCTCTACCCATATTGAGCTCACTGTGTGGTTCCTATTGAATTCGGCTTTGAATGCTAACCATGTGCACTGCGGGTAGACAAGCACACACACACACACACACACACACACACACACACACACACACACACACACACACACACACACACACACACACACACACACACACACACACACACACACACACACACACACACACACACACACACACACACACTTCTAAGCAGTGGAGGAAGTGGTTTTCTCTGGAGTCCATTGGATTTTGTTTTTTCATCCCCCCCTGCAGAGGCCAGGGTGGGGAAGACTAAACTCTCCCTCTGGTGTGTGTGGATGCAGTCATTTGTGCGTTTGAGTGAATTGTGTGTTTACTCTCTCTCTCTCTCTCTCTCTCTCTTTCCATCTTTTCTCTCTTCTTTGTTTCAGTTGCTGTCTCTCTTTCATAGTCCTGTTATATCTTTCAAAAGATATATATGCAGAGAAATAATATGACGTCTTGGCTGCACTGTTTGAACTTTACCTGCATAAAAGCACATGGTTCGACTTGGTGCTGTCTCCGTATTTGCATACATCAACAACAACAACAACAACTCCCTAATGTATTTACTACTATGGAAAAAAGACTTTGCAAAGTGTCCACTGTAATGTCCAATTACATTGTCAGTCTCTCAATGTGATCTTGTTTTAATGTGTTTCTTTTCTTTCATTTATTATTGGATTGTAACATTCCATTCATTAGTTTGGAAAGTTTTTTGTTTCAAAGTAGTTCAAAGACAAAATGCTTCATGACAGCTGCACTTTTGGAGATCTCTCTCTCACACACACACACACACACACACACACACACACACACACACACACACACACACACACACACACACACACACACACACACACTGAGGCGATGGGTTGAAAGGGAAGAAAGCCAGTCAGACGCCCTGTGGTGTCTTCCATGGAGACAGCTGGAACTCTGCACCGAGTGTGTTTGTGTCGTGTTTGTCTGCACCTTTGTGCGTCTCTGTGCATGCAGTTCATTCAGATGTGCGTGTGCGTGTGCGTGTGCGTGTGTGTGTGTGTGTGTGTGTGTGTGTGTGTGTGTGCATCCTGACCTCTCCCTGTGTGCCTTTTTGCCTGCTTGTGTGTATGTCTATTTGTGTGTGTCCGTGCAAACGTCCTTAATTGGATCATGCTTTGAAACACTGGCTGTGTTGGTTTTAGAAAGAGCACAGCTTGCATCCTTCTGTCACAGGATATCAGCATAATGATTTCTGTTGAGCCAAGTCATATTTCCTGTGGCTGCAAATGACTCTAAGATCAAATCCCAACACCACATGAGTTCATTTATCTGGCGCTTTTTCATAAAAATTGATCAATTTGTTTAAAAACGTGCACATGGACTAAATGGGTGTTTGTTATGTGACTGGATAATGTTGTTTTGACACAGCTTTAAAGTTATGTATGGCTGGTTTGGACCGTTTTTTTTATTGGAGTTATTAATTACAATATATAATACAATATAAGCTTCAACTCAAAGCCCAAAATCCTACAACGAATGTGAATATTTATCCCTTCAATGCTAAATGTTTTTGTAAAAGAAAGCATCTGGTCAAGGAAAAAATATTCCAATTATTTTCTTTATGCCACATTTGCAAAATACATAATAAATGACACATGATCGAGAGCAAGGCCTTGGGCAGACAGAGCATTACACACTTGCACAGTCAAACTCTTTCAGTGATCTGTCGGCAGCAACACCAATAATCATGGCTCATCAATAACGATGTCCCTCATCTCCATGCGTTGCTGAACCCGGCCCTCCGTAAACACGCGTACGCAATAAACGCGTCAATTCTCCACCACGCTGCATGCTTACGGGCTCCATCTGTTCCACACTGCATTATCCCTGAAGTCAAGACAGTGTGTTCTCTGCACCGTCGACGTCACATGTGGAGGTTTCATCATCACAATGTTGTCTCTGTGCAAGACTTGATGTTCATAGTCGTAATACTAGTGATCATATCTTATGGACAGCGTATGGATAACATATAGGTGAGCAATGTAATGCATCTTTTCCCTCTCCTCCTTACCCCTCTCTCTTCTCCTCTTCTCTCACCTCCCTCCCCCTTCAACACTCCTATCATTCCTATTTCCCACATCCTCATCTTTGTCCTCTCTCTCTCTCTCTCTCTCTCTCTCTCTCTCTCTCTCTCTCTCTCTCTCTCTCTCTCTCTCTCTCTCTCTCTCTCTCTCTCTCTCTGACCCCGGCCTGTTCCTGGAGAGCACTGATGCATAGGGCAGCAAGGTTCCACTCCGCCTCCCGTCCAATCGCCATCAACCGCTCCCCCGTACACCGGCCAATCGCTCGCTAGAGATGGGTAAAAAAGGGAGGGGCTAAGCACGAGGCCGGTGGGGGGAGTTGCTGGTCGGTCCTTGACTCGAGGGATATATAAAGGATGCATGGCTGCTCCGGGGACGGGGGAATATCACCATAACGATGGATGCACTCACTGCCTTTTGTCGGTCGTGCCGCTGCTGGAGCCACTGCTAGTTTATGCTAAAGTCTTTTTTTTTTATATAGAATTAATTCCAATAATCCCTTCAAAGATGAAATAGGGTGCATGGTCTGTGTGATAGAATCGTCATATCTCTGCAAACACATTCATGATTTGGTTAATTTGCCTGCTACAATACGATTGATTCATGTTTGATTCATAGCTGCAGTGTGGCAGACTTTAGATATTTATGCTCATGGAGTGGAACGGAGACTGATTTCTTCCCTCCCCTTTACTTCTTAAGAAGTGGATTGATTAACAGCCTGTGGTTGTATGTTGCAGTGGAGATTGTGCCACTGCGTTTACTTGCCGTGTTGATGATGGAGAAGATTGTGTGGGGGGGATAAAGGCTGGGATTGTTGAAACCTGCAAGCATTTTTTTTTTCGTGGACGGGAGGTTCCACCATCTCTCAACCTCTGGAAGCTCATATATGGATGGAAACCCTCCTGTGCTGTCATGCCGCTTGCTTTATTGGTCACTTTACTGGTTTGAGTGCAGAGGGAGCAGACACCAGCTGGAGGCATGTCCATCCAGATCCTGCCTGCTGGACCTTGTAAGTATTATATGATTTACAAGGCCAGGCTGAATTATTTAACATTAGACAGTGGACAAAGACACACACACACACTCTCAACGCACACGAGAAACGTGTATTGCCCGTTGACAGCTCTGCTCTTGGAGCTATTTCTCGATAGCATCACAACTCTCTATTTTTGGTCTGAGCTAACTAATGAATGCATGTGAGTCATGTGGTCTCACTGGAGGAGCTGAGCAGAAGAGCTATCGGTGGTTTGGGTAGCGTCACGCTGCCAGTGGTCCTCAGCATGAGAGACAAATGCATCTCAATTTAATAATTGACATATATGTTTGCTGTATTCCTGAGTTATAACATAACATCATCACAGTGAAGACATGAACCGTTGTAATTGGCAACATCTATCACATTTATATCACGATCCTGAGCCGTATCAGAAGCATCTCCCTGATATTGGCTCATCGGCTTCCCTTGCACTTTCTCTACTGTTATATGTTTAATAAGATTAGATGATTTAACGAACAAACACACATGTCCATATGTACATTCAGTGTAGAACACACAGCCACACAGTTTCTCTTCATCTCTGAAATCGCTGCAGATTTTGTTCCTGACGTCACGGTTTTATGTCTTAAACTCTCTGTCGTTGCATCTCGGGAGATGATAGTTTCACAAATCATGAAGAACATGTTTCAGAATCTACAATAACTCAAATTCAGTGGAATTGTCGTCATGTAATAAAATGTAATCTGATCACACAGCGATTGAAGATTGAATTGAGTCTTGAATTTCACCCATTATCTCCCCGATACACACTTATTATTGAAGGTAGTAATTTGATGTCTCTTATTTATAATTGAGCGATAGGAGAGTTTGGTATTAGGAGGTGTAAATGAATCACTATACAGTATGTGTTTGTTAGGTGACGGGAGGTGAATTAATGAAAAGAATTTGACTGAAGAAGTTTGAAGTGAAGCGTCCTCAAACACTAACCTTTGATCCCACGCCTCTTCCTCTCACACTTCGTGACCTTAACATGAATGAGAGGTCGTCTTGCTCGGCCTTACTTATAGCTTGACGTTCACTTTGGCCCAATTGTGGTCAAATGGGGCTTAAATCACAACAAATGCAACATGTGTCACAGAAAATTCTGTTTGAATTAAGATGTTCAGGGAGCAAGAAGAAAAGACTGTGTCAGAGAGATAATACCGTATATGTCTGGCTGGCCCGGTGTCACCGTGACACCTTTGAATTGAGTTGCTATTCTCTCACGGCATGGGCAGCTTTATCCGTCAGAGCAAGCAGTTCATACTTTATACGATTAGCAGGAGACGCTGTCTGTGATGCCCAGTTTTCATGATCCCTTAATATGATGTTTTTAAGATTAAGTTCCCGCTGCAAATAACAAAGTGCCAGCACTATTTTAGGCTGTACATTGTACTGTTTGTTGATTTGAATGACAACATTATCCAGTTTTCTCTCTGCTTCCATTGACACCATGAACCCTTCTCTCCAGTGAGCTCCTTGTCCGTGAAAAATAGTGTGGTGACCCAAACGCATTTAATATTTTAGCAGCCTGTCATCTGGATGATGGGAATGCGTGGGTCAGGAATATTGGGAATGATGCCGCCATTTGGATTCCTATTGATTGTCTCCTATTGTGCTATTTGGGATGACGGTGTGCCGTTGGTGTATCGGATGCAGGATTGATGACGGTCAGCAGTAATGAAATGATCTCCTTCCCCCTTTATTTTCTTCCTCAGGTGTTTGGCATGACCGTTAATTCAAGCTTGATTTACTAAAACATGAAATGTCAGCGTTCTCAACCGGATAGGTAGAATTGGTGGATGTGTTTTTTTTGTGTTATCATCCAGAAATTAACCTTCACAGCTAAATGCAAACACTAATGAGGAAATGTCAGTAACCGCGGCTCCTCACAGCTTTTCCTAAAAGTCGTTACGTTCTCATTTGCCATTTTCATTTAATTTCTCTTTTCTGGCCTTACGGGAGTCTTAGTCTATCACACTGCAAAATGTTCCTCCAGAAACTCAGTGGTGATGTCACAGATGCTGCAAACATGTTCGCTTTTATCTGTCCTTGAATATGTTTTACTGATGGGGTGTGTGTAGTGACCCCTACTGTCTGAGACAAAGAGTGCAGGGAGTGTCAGTCCCCCTCTCTCTCTTTTTTCCTCTCTCCTCTTAATAATAATAATAATGTCATTTTGTGCGGCCTGCGATCATTCGCATTTCATTTAAAGTATGTAGGTATCACATTTATTTGCAACTCCCTTAATAAAAACGGAAGGTATGAAATGTCCATGTATGGTATCCTATCCATATATGGTTGGGGTGGAGGCCGGATTCAGATGTGGTTCTTTGTTGTTCAGGCCCTAAAGTCATAAAAAGACCTGCAATTAAATGGCTTGAGGAGAACATCCTAAATTGGGAGCAGACACAAACCATTCTGAAGCAATGTTTCTTCCTCTCTTTTTCCTCTACCCCTGCTCCTTACTTCTCATTTTTCTCGCCTCTGTCCGTTTCCCCTGTCTCTCTTTGTCTCCGCTTTCTTCTTTGAGGATGGTTAGAAAGTGAGACACTTGGGAGCCTCGACAGAATATGAAAATAACTATGAGATTAGATTTGCAATAGCTCCGCAGTCTAAATTGGTGTAAAATATTTCCATCTGTAAAAACACTGTTGTAAATCAACTGGCAAGTTGCAAACATACTCCCACGAGTGCGCGCAGCTTATTCCCTTCTTTATGTTGTTATTTTGGCACTGCATCATTTTGTGTTCGTGAAATGGAGTGTTTTTTACACGAGGCACCTCTTCAGTGCAAGTCAGAGGCGTAACGATTAAAGCAGAGAGCAAACGCGTAACCCGTTGGCTCCCCTGAGTGACCGCTGGCCACTCTTTTGTGTGTTTGTGCACGCCTGCACGTGTGCATCCATGCATGCAAGTCAGATATTCCATCCGAGAGTCCCATGGTTCCCTGTTTGCATAAGCCAGTTGTTTTCAGGGCCGTAATAACAGGGGTTAGCCGTGGGATCCAACAGCCGCCTCCTGGCGAGGACACGGGCTGTGGAGCCATAGCCTGAAGTTCCCTGTCTGCTGGGTATGTACTCAACAGGACTTTGTCTTTTGTTGAGGTCAAGTCTAGTGAAAATCTATTCACAGAGGGACTGAGAGACAGGCAGAGAGGAGGAGAGGGAGGGGGAGGAATGGAAACTCACTGGAGTGTCGGAGAGGGCGCGAAGTGGTCGGAAACAAAGTCAGAAAGAGGAAGAGGAAGACGAGGATGAGGAGAAAGTGAGGATGAGGCGAGGAGGAGGAGAACGGAGGAGAGGACCAGGGAGGAGCAGAGGGGGACCGGAGAGGAGACAGTAATGCATGTGCACACCAGCAGCGACACATCTCTCTGGACGGACACACACACACACACACACACACACACACACACACACACACACACACACACACACACACACACACACACACACACACACACAGAGGCATACGTCATAAAACAATAATGTCCAGAGCTAACAAAGGCCTGTGCATCTGCGCATGAATGTGTGTGTGTGTCTTCCTCTGGGAACTGGCTGTGACTGCTGAGCTTGTAAACAGGAACTATCTTGCTTTTGGCAAGCTGGAAGCCCTGCAGGTGCACACACACACACACACACACACACACACACACACACACACACACACACACACACACACACACACACTCTCTCACTAAAGACAATTGGATTCAGTAAGTTATTATAGTTGTGGTCTGTTTGCTGGATCTGTTGAGGGTTTGATGCCCTGTGTGCCGTGCTGCGCTCTGTTCGAGGCTTTCACTTCAGAAACTCTTCATGAAAACAAAAACACAAAGTCACTGCTTGGATTTTTTGTATTTGTTTACCATTGACGTGTGTTACAGAGCCCTCTGTCTGCACCCTTATGTCCACAAAGTGGAAGTGCATATTCCAGTGTCATCACAGCATGTGCGTTGTCCCTGAGGTTTGCAGAAGTAAATAATCCTATTATCAGAGCTCAGCTGTTAGTGCCGCAGTCAGCCGAGGACACGGTTTGGCTGACCTGACAGCTCTGCTGTGAAATAGGGAGATGGTCCTTTATGTTTGGTCCCACGCAGGACTGTATGCAGAAGTGTCTGTTACCTCAATTCAGCACCAGTGAGTCATGTTGTCGCTGCTTTTTTCACAGATGTGTTTTTGTTTTTCATGAACGGTTGTTCCTGTCACACGTGTGTTGTGTTTATCAGCCGCTATGTGGATAGAGAGGGGCCGGCATGCGATAGTGGCTCCTTGTGATGGCGAGGAGCAGCGCGACATGGATGTTTTGTCTCTACCTCATTTGAGAAATCTGCTGACGTCAACCTTTTTAATTAATTAAAGCGTCTTCTCCTTGTCGACGTGCTCGTTTTTGTTCACTTTTTTCATAAAAAACTCTGCCTCTCTCTCTCTGTCTCTCTCTCTCTCTCTCTCTCTGTGTTTCTCGTGTCATCTCTCTCCCATTGTCTGACATCATCAGTTCAAGTCCCATCTGCTTTGGGCCACAACTGTCTAAAATGAATGAAGGACAGCTGACATGGTTTTGTCTCAACACTTTCTCCTCTTGCTCTTTCCTCCTCTGCCATCTTTTCATCTCAGGCAGTTAGTGACACACTGGACCACACACGCACACATACACTTTTCTCTCTCTCTCCCTTCTGCACCCTGCCTGTCAAGTGTAATTTGGTGCACTGTGGTTTATTGGCTTGGTTGTGTTGTGCGGTGGGACAATCGGCGCTCGGTGTGGATGGAGGGAGCTGATGAATAGCGTTCCCTGAGCCGTACAAAGCGTCCTCCTCTCCACTTCATTGATGTCGGGCTGCCCAGTGAGTTTGTACTGTATTACTGTTGTGAGCTTACAAGCAGGCAGATGCACATGGACGCTCAGCTCTGAAAAGGGCTTTTATGCTTCTTCTTTTTTTGTGTCGATCCCTCTCACACTGACTGCTTCTGTCATGGTCGCACTGCCTCAGTAACAGAGCGACGTGCAACAGTTAGACAGTGTGTGGAGGCCACACAGGCGCACAGCGACTATTGCAGTCCTCTTGATGAATTCATAATCTATTATAAGTTAATGCAAGATAACACAGTGTAAATAAAGGTCAACGAGGCTGAGTCACAGGGGGATAAGGGGGCAGACAGAAACACAACGTTACGTTCCATTGGGGACTTTGAGATACGGTGAGGCCATCTATTTATGGTGGTTATTATAACACAGATATGTTATGCCAGTGCAAAACAAAACAAAAAAGCAAGTCATCTCCATCTGCAAAGATCTGACCTACAACCCACTCACTCATCTGTTTGTATATCCCCGTAACAGCTGACTCCCTCCAATCCATGCCTCGTCCTCAGCGGTGACAATCCCTCTCAGTTATTTATTCCAGCAGGATCATACAGATATGTGACGCTGCACGTTTGCACACACAGACAGAAGGGCAGACCTAGCTTTCAACTCACAGAGACGAGAGAAATCCGTCAACGCTCACGCAAAGACACGCAACATGTTACGCCGCTAACGTAGCGCAGTTAGCTTTCAGTTGTTTTTTTTTGCGCTTGAATAATGACTTTCCAAAACCAGAGGACATGTTTGACACCTCAGTCACTCTTGGGGATCTAAATTCTTAATGATTTCCACTCTATAACCACTGGATTACTGTTTTTATTTTAGTTGTTGCCACTTTAGTGTACTTTGGATTGTTATCTGTGACACAGAACATGGCTAGTCTGGCCGTGTGGTTCCGTTTCCACTACACGGGCCTTGTCAGGGACAGGAAAGGTCAGCTGACTGTGGAACCATGTCACACAGCTAAGGAAGCGGGTAGGTGGTCCCAGAAAGGAATACTATACACAGCGTGACTTAAAAGTGGATGTTCATGTGGTTTTGGATGTTTACAAGCAGTAATGTTAGTCTTAATTTGATGTCAACACTTTGATATCATATACTGCAGCTTGAGTGCTGCTGCATAATGAATGGAGTTGTAGATGCTGGATCAAGACTTTTTGGGCCTTGCCTTTGAGCTCCATGTCTTGTAAACCCACTTTTAGAGCTTATCAGAGCTTTCCTCACAATTTGGAAACCAATGGTAACCCAACCCCTTTGACTTTTCCTGTGAGAGACAACAAAGAAGCTTAATTTTCCTCTCGTAGTAAACAGTGAATGAGCTCTTTGTTTCCTTTCAAGTTTAAAAGATTTTGGCTCCCAGTCCAGCTTCTGTTTTATGAAAGTGGATATGCATGAGTATTTTAATCAACGTTAGCCATACTCACAAAAGGGATAAACACTAAGATAATGTGGCCTTAATGAAGTTATGCATGGTTGAAGATGTTGTTTGAGTGTCTTTGAAGTTTATTGACGTCAAGATGGCGTAAAGGTTCAAATCTAAAAGCTGTATACATGTTTATAAATTAATAAATGTATTAGTAGTGTGTGCCAGTTATTCTTTGATATTTGTTTAGTATTTTTTTTATACTATTCTAAGAATACTGTGTCAGAAGACTTTTAATTCAAGACTTCAAAACAAGATGATTGTACTTCAGAATTGACATTTCATTCAGGGCATGTCTCTTGATAAATACATGTGTGAATATCTATCTATCTATCTATCTATCTATCTATCTATCTATCTAACAGAGAACAGATTACAACAAATTATTATTAAAGCCCATTTCACCCACACATCCACCAGCGACAACTTGTGTGGTTCTTAAGTTTTTCCCCCGCGAGTAGCTAGACAGGCGCACAAGGGAGAAACTGTTTAATGCAAAGCAGCACTTGTTACTAAATCTTGTTTTGGGGAGGGGTTAGTGACACGGCAAAGAAAAGCCAGTTGGTGAAGGCAGAAAGGAGCTGGCAGTGCCTCTGGCTTTTGGCAGCTCAGTGGGTGGCAGGGCGTTGGCCAATGTAGGGCACGCCGTTGTTCAGTGGCCTCTTCGCCGGACTGTGCAACAATGGTGCGGTTAGAAACGCTAGAAGTGGTGGTGGGATAACGGCTGTAGACCGGTGGAGGCCGAGACTGCGTGAGATCGACGGTTCGATGCTAGTTCTGGTTCACCATGGCAGTGCTGGATAACCACAGCTGGCAGTACGCCCAGGCTGGGAAAACCCTGATCAGACTCTCAGGTAGAGTATTCTCTATCGTAAATATATGCTGTTGTTTTTATCCAGAATCCGGTTTATTTAAAGTCATGTCTTTGTCTATTTATCTTGTGTTTGAAATAATTAGATGACATTTCTAGGACGTAAAGGAGAAACAAAAGGCAACTACTTTCGTGCACATTATTTTTCTTTTTATGCACTTTCCCACTGTCCCTCATACATAAGGTGTCCTGTTTTCACTTTAGTATATGGGTCATTGTGCTCAGCTTGGGCTGGGCTACAGTACACAGACAGACAACTGATTTAGTTGCAATAGGATAAAAATAGAAAACAAGTCATATGTTGAGGCTATGCTAAACACAACACCTCACTAGAACAGTTTCTAAGCCAAGATGGATCTATATCAGTCCTTAAAACAAGTCATCCAGGACTGCTGGCTTACGCCTTGAACATGGGACAGAAGGTAAAATGTGAGACGAGAACAGTCCATAACATATTTTACCTCCCCAAATACTTTAATCAGGTAGCTAGAAGATACTACAGCCATCACTCTCAATACAAATAAAAAAAGTGTTGTTTTTTGCTCTCTCCTGCTCCATCACCAAGCCTTGGTGCCTGCAGGGGGTAATGAATGCAGATGTCTGAGGAGTAGCTCTGAAGCGATTAGGAGAAATAGTGCTATTTATCATGAGGGACAGCACTGCAGAATGAGATCACAACAAGGCAAGCAAGCTGAGCGAGGATTTATAACACCTCTGGCGTATAGTCTCATCTAGCATACGTATCCCAGGACCTCGCACAAAATGTGAAGTCGTGGGTGTTCGTTCTTACTCTTGAGGATAACTGTGCAATCAGATGATCAATCCTTTCACTCGGGACAGGTGGACCATTTGTCCTTGTGCAGGACCTTTTCACTTTTATAGTAAGATCAATAGAAAAGTCAGCCCCACTAAAAGCTAAAGTATCAATGCTTTTATATCGCGTGAAGGGGAAAACTGGTCCAACACGAGAAGACTCTGTTTTGAAATGCACCCCAGGAAGAATTGTTTAATAGGTTATTCCGTTTAAATGCTGGACGGAAACAGAATGGAGTTCCGGCAATGTTCGATAATGACAAGACAAATGCTTCCAGTCAAAGAGCTGTTGCTTTCTGACGCAGACAAATTAGGCCTATGCCTGTCAAAAGTGCTGACTGTTGGCTCACTTTTTCTTTTTCTTTATCTTTTTAGAATTAAGCCATGTTGCAGTGCCTAGACACAACCCTCTAATTAAAGGAGAGCATTAAGTACTGGCAAGTGCCACAGAGGGTTGCCAATAGTGAGGCCTAGAGGGACACTAAGTATGTCAGAAGTCAATAGAGGAGGGTGCAGAGAGAGACCGACGTCACATGAGATGAGAAACAAGGGAAAAGAGGAGATTTGTAAATGATATACGAAGGTGAGGCTGTTATTCAGGCTCACTGAGGCGTGAAAGGGAGAGAGAAACAGCTGCAGCACTGAAATAAGAACACATAGAATACTTACATTCTGTCAAGGTTTGTTACAACCTGAACAAATGAAACAGCCACACACAAACAAACAAACAGACAGACACATGTCCTTGTGTGCTGTCTATATCTGCATGTCGTTATTGTTACTGCAATGTTGCAATTGCAATATGATTTGCCATATTGGAGGGAATGATATTATTATTCCCATTTCCGCGTGATTTTTTTGCAGTGATTTTTACCAATCAAAGATGTTTTCTTAGGTATGTGGACTATGATGTTTAGGTTATCTCGGCAGCAGGAGAATATTTAATTTAAAATGGTAATATTTCATTTAAAATGGTACTCATTTTGTCTTTCTCAAATATTGCTTCTCCTGCTATTTTAGTGTTTTTATAAAAAAAATTAAAAAAAAGATTAATTGTTCAGCCCTACATAATACTGCTGACCATTGTCCATGCGTTGCACCTTTGCTGCTCACACACTGTACTTAATACAAGTCATATTTAGGGTAGATCAGATTGGTTGTGCGGAATAGTGTGGATATGATTTACACAACTGTATGACAAGTTGTTCTTTTTAAGAGCTCCTAATCCATAGTATATATTTAGGTGAAGATATGTTAGTTTCAGTCGGTCATGCCTAAGATTTTGTTCTGTTATGCTCAGTAATTAATTATTTATTTATCATATTGTGGTCAAGAGTTACAATCAGATTATTTGTTTAAGTGTGGAAATATTGGCAGTAATGGGCTGAATCATTGAAGATAGATGAAACCATAACAGTAAAGGTACTTTTTACTGTATGTTCTGAGTATGGGACTGTTGGTCAGACCAAACAACTATTTGAAGACGTCAGCTTATTCCATGGGAACTTCTCATGGGCATTTGGCACTATTTATAGTCATAGACTAAATTATATATTTAAAAAAACCTGACAAATGAATTACATTATGAGTTATTATGAATTGTTCTTATGGTCTTAACTTGAAGCTGGTGTAGTAGCTCCATATATTGCTGTTTAGGTTACACAAATTGCAGGAATAAACGTATAATAACAGTTATTTAGTGGCGGGACGGCATTGTTTTATCTGAAGGCGCCACCCTGCACTTCCAGATTGAGCACACAAGCACCGTGCCAGAGCTCCACCGTGAGATCCGTTCTTGTTTCCTACCCTCGCCATTTGTTATGACTTATTCATACCTTTTTTTTTTTTTTTGCTTTGCTTAGGGGTTATATCCAGGTCGAGGGGTAGCGGTAGGAGCAAAGTGTTATTTTTACTGTAAGCCACACTGTAACAACAATATGAGAAACCCGATGAAAGTTGAGCTCGCCACAGTCCCCAGGCCCCCTGCCAGCTCCTGCTGAAGGTCACAGCATGGGAGTGGAGAAGAGAGGCTGCTAGAAGTGGCTTTGCATCCGAGGGAAGGGAGACTGTGTGTGTGAGTAAAAGATAGGACCGTAAATACATGTAAAGGATGCACAGTTTGAGAGAGAGAGAAAGACTGAGAGATGGAGCGGGAGGCAGAACAAGAGGGAGATTGAAGTTGTTTATCGTATCACTCTGTTGCACTGTGGCAACACCCGCTTGCTGTTACTCTAGTCGGGGTTGTCACATCGGGGACTTGACAAGCATCCTGCTGGTGACAGCACATTATGTGGACTCCACCAAACACTCTGCCCACAGCAGCTTGGAGGGCAATGGCAGCATGATATACCTTCACACATATAGTGAATAACACGGCATCTGCATGATGAGAGGAGATATTTATCGCAGAATAAAATAAGTTATCATTACCGAGCTCAAAGCTGAATTGTTCGGTTTGAGTCTCTTGGGGGAAATGGCCGAATAATTCCAATCTTAGATCAACGTTAAACTGTGAAAGTCAGCAGTTGAGTATGTTTTTGCTGAGTGCTCTAGACTGCTCAGTACTTGATATTTGACTCAAAGAGCTGATATTGGCTCTGTTTTCAAA
The DNA here is from genome assembly GCA_038501785.1 of Myoxocephalus aenaeus. Classification (NCBI taxonomy): domain Eukaryota; kingdom Metazoa; phylum Chordata; class Actinopteri; order Perciformes; family Cottidae; genus Myoxocephalus; species Myoxocephalus aenaeus. Next base: position 5,629,747 of record JBAMJR010000163.1, read on the forward strand.
CTCCCAGGTGACCCCAAACCCCGAAAAGCAGACATAGTGTGTGTCTTACCACTAAAACGTATCAGATCAAAACCGAAGAGCTCACGTTGCTGCAGACGCCAAGCTGATGACCCGCAGCCATGCAGGTGGACATTCAGGGCTCCAGCTTTCCTGGAAGACAATACGATGTTACTTTTCTCAGTGTAAGATATTAATTTTGTGTTCAGCTGAAGTGAATTCCCTCGAGGATCTCGAGTGGCATGCGCCCTACTTTCTGCTTGGGTTCTGTTACACCAAAAAGCTGATAAAATGACACATCCCTCTCTCCAAGGGAGCCCTATTCTTAGTGCCCTGCAAAGGGGTTTCAGTCTGCTACGCAGTGAAACACCGGTCACAACAAATACACACACACACACACACATGTACACCTGCACAGACTCACACATGGGGTAGGCACACACACACGGCCACGTACAGTAAGGCTAATGCACACACTCTCTAACTCGAGCACAGTAATGACTAAAGCTATCCACTTTCACACTTCCTCTGTTTCTGAGCTGTTCCCAAAAGCCCCCCCCCCCACTTTCTAAACCAGTCCAAGTCGGGCCGAGCAGTGGGACAAATATTATACCTCCCCAGTTCTCTCTTTTCGCTCCGACTCGTAGTGAGGTTCACATACTGGGCTCTGACCCAGAACTGAAGTATGAAGGAGCCATCTGAAATCCATCACATTCATATGCGCTGTAAATCTTCTTATATAGCAGACAGTACATTCTTACAGAGGGCTTACATTTATACAGCTGTGATTTAATAATAAGCATCCGTTTGTTGAATCTGTACTGTGACAGATTGGTGTGTGTGGTCAAGATCTGGGTGCACATCGTTGCTATAAAATGCATTTCATATAGAGACTACTGCTCTGAATCTTTGGATCCCAAACACAGTTATCCTCACTGGCAGATGAAGTCTGGTTGAGCAGCACAACAGCAGGAGAATTGTGCTGTAGTATTTCTGCAGTATAATGTCGCAGTCCTGTCTGTTCTGCTTTACTACACATACAGCCTGGCTTGTAATTGCTCTGGGTTTGAGGTTACGAGCCAGAGGATTGGCATCATGCGGCTTGCCAGGCTGTGCAGATGCACCATGTACAGTCTAGCCTGTGGTCTGAAGGATTGGAAGCAAAGGGATTGGCTCAATGCACTGAGGTCGTCTGCTCAGACGACAGCAATGTGCAGCTGTGTTCATTTCAGGGTCGTGAATTAGGGTTATGATGCTTGTAGGTGAATCCATTGGTTGTGTGTTTGGTTGTTATTTTGGTCAAGGGTTTGTAAACTTTTCCCCATTCTGACCTAAATGTAGTGCATTCGTTCCCCATTATATCTCATAAAGGCCCTCTAGAAACTACTCTGTAAACCAGTGTGGGTTCTTAAGGATGCCGGATGTGTTCTCTCCGTGGTGCGAAGGCTCGGACACAATCTGTTCTGTAGTAGTGTGTTGAAATCAGCATGCGAGTGTTTTCAGCCTGGACCTAATAGAGCAAAAGGAAATGGATTGGCACACTTTCTCCAGTTGTCCAGTTGCACTGCCGCTGACACACAGCAATGTGAGTTTAAGGATGGCTCTTGCTCTCTGTCTGTTTTTCTTTCTAAATTCTCACTGAGCAGCAGGAGTGAAACTATACTCACCGCTTTAGCTGCATGTGAAATATGTTCTCAGTAACATTGGATTCAAGCTTTGCTGAAACATAGGCTGAGAAATGATTTTAAAAGAGCTGGGTATTGGTACTTGATACCTTTGAGCTATCGTCCGAAATAACCCCATGCCAAGGAGTATCAAACTTCATCACTGAGCAGACAAAGTGTGCATTAGGGCAGACTGTAACTTTAATTTGCAAGCAAGCATGTCATTGGACAAACTCCGACCGTACATCTAAACTCTAAATTATTGGTGTTGTGGGAAACAGACTAGTGTGGGTCCATATGCCTCTGGTCTGCCAGTTTCCCTTATCAAGACAATACATTACATGAATGTCCTCGTCGTGCAGCATTCCACTGTTTTGGACACTGTTGTTGCATAGTTATTACATGGAAAAGATCTACAATAAGAGGGGGCAATCATTCACTAACTGCTTATACATGTAGTGGCAATGCACATTACCAGTATAATAAATAGTTCCACTTGTAGATGCACAGCTCACAACCACGAGTGTTGTCCTTCTCCAGGGTTGTCGCATGTCACTGATTCTGTTTTCGTGCACAAGAAGCGGGGCGTGGGGAGGAGAGTGTACACTTTTGGGGCCTCAGAATTGCGTCTCTGCTCTTTGCAGATGATGTGGTTCTATTGACTCCATCAGAGTGTGACCTTCAGCACGCAATGGGGCGGTTTGCACCCGAGTGTTAGGCGGCCGAGATGAGAGTTACTACCTCTGAGTCTGAGGCCATGGTTCTCTGCCGAATAATGGTAGGTTGCGTCCTCCGGCTTGGGAGTGAGTCACTGCCCCAAGCGAGCCAGTGTTCTGGGCATGTCCAATGGTAAGCGGACCCCGGGGTAGAACCGGACCACGCTGGGGAGATTATATTTCTCTTCTGGTTGGGGAATACCTGTGGGTCTCCCAGGAAGAGCAGGAAAATGTCTCTGGGGAGCGGGACATCTGGAATACCTCGCTGAGCCTTCTGCCCAGTGACCCGGCCCCCCCGGGTAAGCGGAGGATAACGGGTGCATGGAAGCTCATAAACAAGAGCATCGTTGTACAATATATCATGCATTATGTGTTGTCAAGCCAACCCAAGCGTGAACAGACTCCACCTGACACACTACTATTGTCCCTTTGATTAATGTATTCATAAGACGTCTCTATTACTAAATATGCAGAGTGAGAGCATCAGTGTGTGTGTGTGTGTGTGTGTGTGTGTGTGTGTGTGTGTGTGTGTGTGTGTGTGTGTGGGTGTGTGTGTGTGTTTGTGTGTTCGTGCATGTGTGTCATAATGACAGAACGTCATCCGGCACTCCTGCATTGGTGTCTAAATGATCCACGACCTGTCATGTGTGCAGTCATCACCTTGTCATTCCTGTTACTACGTAGATATGCCAGGACAGATGCTTCACAGTAATTTTCTCGTTTTGAATTCTAGATAATAAAAAAAAAATATATATATATTATTACAAAAAAGCTCACCGTTAAAAAAACGTATTTCTTGGACGAACGCGGTGCATTTTGCCTGGTTCTTCAGGCCACTGAGTGCAGTCTGCCAGTGGAATGGATTGCTCTCATTATGAGTGCGTTATGAACAAGCAGTCTGTGATTGAAAAGCTTTATTTCATGCTCGGCAGACTTGCAAATGAGGGGTTGCGCGGGAGATTGTTGCGTGTGCCCGTGTGTTCCGGTGTGTTTGTGTGAGCGGCGATGATGGGATGTCATGAATCACAGTCCTATAGGCTAATGCTGTATCTCTGGAGGATAGTGTGTGCTTTATTGCTGCATATGAACATGATGAAAATGAGGAAAGGCTCTGTGGTGGTTGTTGTTGTTCTTTCGGCAGTGTTGACATGATAAGTAATGTGCCGTCATACCATGGGAACAACTTACTCTTCACCGACAGTTCTCCATTATTTTAATAATCACACAGTACTTTATGTGAAATGAACTAAACTGATCTACAAAGTCCCGTTTTCCAGCGTTAAGATGTGCAACTTGTATGACGGCCACATATGTTTCTGGCTTTACTGCGTGAAAGCCAAAGTACGTGTTCGTCCGGCCTTCCTGCCAGACTCGGTCCAAGGTGGAGTGAACTGCAGTTTAGGCAGTGCTGCAGCATTGTAATAGAGGGCAGTGTTGGCCCTGTGCCAGGGCCGTATCTTACATAAAGCACCACAGTGAGGAATGTGTCTGGGCACGCTTCACAGGGAAAGCATGTGCCACCACACAAAGTGCAGGAGGAGTATTGTTTCTTTTCTGCTCGGGCCCTGTAGTGCTGATGCTCAACACACACACACACACACACACGTGCACACACACACACAGAGTGAAACGCTCTTCAAAAGCTGATGTCTCTGTTTTTAACATCATTTCCAGCTATTGCCTCGCTCGGGCCTCTTCCCTTGTTCTCTGTGTGTGAGAGACAGGGGGTTTGGATGAGAAACAGGTGCGGCAGGTTATGAAGAAACAGCCAGCGACGGAGGAGATCATAAAACCCATGAGTGTGGCTCTCTTGTGAGGCCCCTCCCTCTCCCTCTCCCTCTCCCTCTCTCCTCTCTCTCTCGCCTCTCACCAACCGTGGAATGAGAACGAGACCATTATTGCCGCCTCAGTCCCATCTCCTCTCAGCGAGTGAGACATTATTGAGTCAGGTGGTGTCCGGTCCGGCCACTTCCCTACGTGAGTGCATGTGCAGTCATCCTGACCGCTCCTCCTAACTCCCTCAGACCGTGGATGAAATTGATATTACAGGAGCCATTTAAAACCTGTAGGAGTTATTTAGTCGTCTCTGCAGTCTCCTCTGTCTCGCTGTACTCTGCAGCCTGTGCTTCAGTGTTTCTGACATTTCACTATTCATCCATCCATCCATCCATCCTGGAAGTAGCAGTTAAAGGTTTAATCAGATTATGTCTTTACTGTAGTTGAGTCATGACTGACTTTTATTTGAGGGCATTGGGTTTGTGTGTGTGTCTGAGCGTGATGAAGCTCTCGGTCTAGCCACCATCTAATTAGCTCATTTCCATTTGTAGTCGTGTGATTAATAAATGTTTATATCATAACTGTCAAAGCAGCACGGTGTTCATGTAAAGTTGTTGCTCTTTCCTCTCCCGTATTTGTCTTCCTTTTTGAACCCATAAACTCTGTTTACCAAAACAGAGCTCAAACACTTTTCTTATATTTTCATGTTTTATTCCCTTGACGGCATTCTTTATGATTATGATTTGCCGTTAGCACACCACTTCAAATGAGGAGGGGTGTGTGTGTGTGTGTGAATGTGAGGGAGATGACTCAGAGCCAGAATGAGTGATACCTGATGACATCACCAGCTTACTGCATCTGCAGAGAACACACACACACACACACCTCCTCACTCGCATGCATTCATATTCTGTGGTCAAAGCTGTCCATATCACGGTTGATGTGGGGTTTTCTTTCGAGTAAATGCCGCATTATAGCTTTCAGCTATGGATGATTGTGCGTTACAGTGTTTTGATTCCATTTGCTGCATTTTCATATTTAAATTATCCAGAATAGTATTTTTCTGTGTGTGTGTGTTTTTTGTGATTCTTGCAAGACCAATGGTTAAAACAAGTATTTGAGTGGCGTTTTCATGAAATACAGCTGATGTTATTATCCAAGGTGTACATCCATGCTTATAGTATAGCATTGTTTACCTTTTAAGCTATTTGTCAAAGAAAGTGGATTTCCTGGTTGAGTTGTCTTTCCTCATTGGCTGTAGACAGTGACTTCGGTGGGAGACTCTGAATTAAAACCATCAGTGTGCCGGGTCAGTTAAACCTCAAAGCATTATCAGCAAACACTAACCATGAAGAAATATCGTCTCCTTGACTGAGCTCATTATAGAGATTCATTTGTCTTTGTGTTTGAATTCCAGTTGCAAGCCGCCTGCCTCTTCTTACGTCTCCATCTTTCTCTGTGTTTTCAGGGTTTCATCGCAATGAGGACATGAAGGCCATCGATGTGCTTCCTATCCTCAAGGAGAAGGTCGCCTTCCTCTCAGGTCAGATATGTAATCTACTCGTCTTGCGTGGCGGTTGTCATCAGAAGATATGAATGCGTGAAGTTCACTTTTAAGCAATAGGCTTCACAAACACTGCTTTCTGCTTCAGCATAAACAAGTTCAATCTTAATGTAGCGTACCCCTCCGAAAAATGGTCCTGCACTTGACTGATGATTTCAAATGTATTGATGAATTCCAAAACCAACGTAAGAGCAACAAAGGCACAAAAAACAATAATTATGTTAGCTTACTCCTCATTAGCATTAATAGCATACACACATAGAGCCAACACTTTTACCTTAAAAACTACACAGTTATTACATTTATTACATTTATTACATTTATTACAACTTGAACTAACGGGGGAGTGCTAATACAATTGATTTCTCTAATTTGTATTCAAAATTGACCGTATTTACCGTAGATTTTCGACATTAAACTTCCTTTTTAACTCTGCGAGCCGCCTTCAAAATAAAAGCATATCATCTTAAAACAGGAAACCAGATAAATTTAGCTTAAGGCAGGCAACAAAAACAACAAAATTGATTGACAAACAGTTTCTAAAGCCAGAACACACTGGGGTTACTTAAGCTGTTCGTGTTAGTGCTTACGAGAGTTGCAAAGGCATACTCGCATTGATCGGAATAATAACAACATCACAAGAGGATTATAAGGCTCTGTGTGGAGTTCATGTAATTCCTGACTTTTCATGTTTCCTGATGCACGAGCATATCACAGGACTGATGTGTGGAAAGCAGGAAACCCCTGGACAAGTTACTAGTCCATTCCATTAGTGAAACAGTAACAAAGAGTTTACCACCAAGAACTTGTTTTTATTGACTCTTGCTCTGCTTCAGCCTTGCTGCAGTACACGAGCACTATCCACATGGGTAGTAACGGCTATTTAATTGCTTTATTTCTTTATTTCTCCAAAGGTGGCAAAGACAGACGTGGAGGTCCCGTTCTCACCTTTCCAGCACGGAGCAACCATGACAGAATACGACCCGAAGACCTGCGCCGGCTGATAGCCTACCTGGCTACCATCCCCAGGTGGGAACACTTCACTTACAAACACACCGATGCACAGGGTTCAGACTTTCTCCAACTGTGATCATGCGCGCACACGCACGCACACACACACGCACTAACTTTTGAGACCCTTTTCTTGATCCGGAGTTAATTTGAAACAGACTCCTCCTCTTGGCCTTTTGTGCAGTCACACTCACACACATCTCATTGCTTTCTTTGTGTCAGACTTGCCACCTTGCTTTCATTTAAAAAAACGCTGAAGCATAACCCGAGGCTACAAAGAGCTGGGGTGGTTTTATTTTGGACTCTGTGAATATTCAACCCCCTTTCCTCTTTCCCCCCCACCGTGTCATATCCTCTTGAATCTCTAGAAAAAAAGCTTTATGCACTAATTCCGTTTTTACCAACTCTCCTCCCTCTCTCACTCTGCCGTTGATAATGTCTCGTTAGAGTGAGACAGGTCTGATTAAAGCTTCTTTTCCTTGCGAGGTTGTACTCCATAGCGCTCTGAAGTTCTGTGCACGCTAACGTTCAGGTCTAGAAACGCCTTTCCTTCACATTTACCACTTGGCTGCAGGCTGTTGTGTTTGGAGTCAGTTATGATTAGCTTAGAGGAGAGCTTGCACTCTCCTGTTCTGCTTCTTCTGATCCCCCTGCGCTGCTGTGCTTCTAGCGTCGAGTGCTTTCAGTCTTTTTCTCAGAGTTTGGAGATTTGTCGAGGCGAGAGGTGGTCCAGACCAATTGGGTCCAGGTGTCTTCAGGGCTTCAGGGCTTTCTGGGCTGTACAAGGCAAACAAAAGAGTTTTCAGCTAGCAGTATTCAGAATGACGCAAATGTCTGTATATTGTAGATAGTTTGCAATTCTGTATCAAAGTCCAAGAACACACTATTCATCAGATATGACCCCTGCAAAGAAGTCTCATATTTCAATTTTCAGAAGTGCATAAAAACTCAAAAAAAGAAATCCCATCAATTTTCAATCATGTAACTGAAGGACCGCAAGGATTGTGAGGTTTTCTTCTTTATCCTTGTGCTTTTATCCTCTACTGTTATGCCACGTTAGTTGGTGTTCAGTTTGGAGTGCCGACTGGATAAAACTGTTAAAAAGTGACAAATTCAATCTGTTTTCCCATACTATTAGAATGCATTAAAACCATATCTTAAAATACCATGTGACGTTGCAGTGGCGTGCTCTGAATCAGGACATCCTGGTTGCAGTTGGTGCATTCAGACTTCCAGGCCTCCAAGAGGCTCTCGTCTTTAGGAGCGACGTTAAGAGGAAAGTTAGGGGGAGAAAACACACGTCTGTTCTCATTTATCAGTTTGAGGCGCAGAAGGAACCGAGTGCCGCTAACTCAGGTGGAGGTCAGCTTGATTTCTCTTTCTCCTGTCTAAATATTTCTTACGTCTTCCCCCTTCTGTTACATCTGCTTCTCTCTCTCTCTCTCTCTCTCTCCCTTTCTCTCTCTCTCTCTCCCTCTCTGTTTTTCTCTACCCATTTGGCCGCCTATCTGTTTTCAGACGTGAGGTCAGAGAGAGTTAGAGCAGGAGGGCCTGGGTTTGTTTCTGTCTCCTAGCTCGACACATTCAGATTAAAGCCTTTAACACCGAGAAACAACCTTTTATGGACTTATTCAGCAGCACGACTCCTGGTAAGCAGCAGTGGAAATTTCAACGCTTGAATGTTTTAACAATTTTTTTTTTTGTTCCTCCCCAGATGCTCTGCAGATTTGCATGAGATCTTTTCACTTTAAAAAAATATATATATATATCTTTTTGCCACTTTTGCATTAAGATTTCCATATGTTTTGTGGCTTTTAAATCGTCTCCGATTCTGGTATGTTGTGAGTCAATAGGTCGACATTGTTCCCGTCAGCTCATTCAGGTTCGTTCGGTCTCAAATCAAACACATCTGGTTTGCTACCGTCACTTGTTTATACTCTTCCCCCGAAAGCTATACCCTAATGGTTTAAGCCTCGTGAAATAATTCAAAAGTTGCACGTCTTCACACGTGTTAATTCTCTTCTCATCCTGGGATCTGACCTGTTTATTCCTGTCTCCTTTTGCAGTGAGGAGGTGGCCAGACATGGCTTCACAGTCATCGTGGACATGCGTGGTTCTAAGTGGGACAGCATCAAGCCCCTGCTGAAGATCCTCCAGGAGTCTTTTCCGTCTTGTATCCACGTCGCCCTCATCATCAAGCCAGACAACTTCTGGCAGAAGCAGAGGACCAACTTCGGCAGCTCCAAGTTTGAATTTGAGGTTGGTGACGCTCAACATACTTCTACTACTTATAATGCACAAAACTAAAGCCTTTAACGTGAAGCCTCGTTTTGTTGTTGCGGATGTTAGAGTCTCCTGTATTTGTACTGGTTCTTGATTATACTACTGTTTTAGATATTGGTAGAGCTCATGACATCAGACTATTGTTCTAAGTGTTATGAAGATGAGTATTGTGTCGTGACTTTAGACTTCGGTCTTAATGTATCAGCTCTAATGGAGCTGCCGCTCGGTGACAGTGGCACTGTTCTGTCCTCTGTGGGCATGTGCTGGTATATTTAGTCCTGACCCAGTTACTATGGGAACAGGATATATAGGACATGGCAAAGCATTACATCCCAACAGTAGGGCGTTGGGTTTGGACCAGCCGCTTGTTGTTGTTTTCGTTTTTTATGATCAAGCATGTACTGAATGTGAGTAGACGACGATGATGATGATGATAATGACGGTGGTGATGATGATAACAACCAGGAGGTCACTGGTTTGAGTCTCTGGCTGCAAACTTCTAGACGGGGAGCGTCCTCCTCAAGTACTGTGGAGTTTTCACAACTGCTGCTCGTTATCCAGCAGGACCAGATGATGTTTTTACTGCACGGCCCCCTGCTGCCAACGTGTGGAGGTTCACCCTTCAAACAACAACGACTACTCCTGCTCGTGCGTCTGAGTTTGCTCGCAGTTTAAAAGAAGCGATAGCATTACAATGGCGTCTATACTGGCTCCAACCCCCAAATCTGACCACTTATTTAGCATTTTATTGTGTTTCCTTCGCTCTCGTGAACCCTCTGCAGTGTTTGCTTTTACTTTCCCGAGGGTTTATATTCGTGTATTTCCATCTTATTAACGATAACACGAAAGCAGCTTAAAATGACAGGAATGCTGTTTTTTCGGTCACCCCACCTATCTAAACAGTAGACAAGAGGAGCCACTGACGCTGCACATTCTTTTCAAAACCTCGGTTTAACAGCTGGAAATCTGTTGACAAGTTAGCGTTTGAATAATTTGGAGCGTTACGAAGATGATGACCGTGATGGTGATTACATTGTTTCTCTCTTTGTCTCCTTCTTGTCCTCCCTTTATCTTGTTCACTTCTTCTTTGCCTGTATTCACCCATCTTTAATTGTTTTTGTCCCGTCTCTTTATTGTCACTTCTGACTCCATTTGTCCCACTTACACCCGCCCACTCCAGACAGTGATGGTCTCCTTAGATGGTTTATCCAAGATTGTGGACTCGTCCCAGCTGACAGCTGACTTCGAAGGCAGCTTAGAGTACAACCATGATGAATGGATTGAGGTTTGGATACTTTCTCTTTTTGTTCTGTTCTTCTGCACAAAAGACCTTGTGTTTAATTAAGAAAAACAGCTCTGCTCTTCACAGCAGAGCTTTACCTGCAAGATTTGTCTTTTACAAAGACTCGATTAGTTGAAAGTTAGTATTCCCAAATGGAAAAAGGCCGTTCCTTTTTGACTTTCATTCCAGGTGCGGCTGTCGTTTGAGACCTTCGCCAGCGACTCGGCGCGGGCCCTCGCTCGCCTCGAGGAGCTCCAGGAAACCTTGTCCCAGCGTGACCTCCCGCGGGACCTGGAGGGGTCTCGCCGGCTCATGGAAGAGCACGCATCGCTGAAGAAAAGGGCCACGAAGGCATCGGTGGAGGAGCTGGACGCGCAGGGACGAAGGCTGCTACAGAGGCTGCAGTCTCAAACTGCGGGAGGTGGAAGTGGCGGCGAGAGCGGATACGGTAACCGCAGCAGCGGAGCGAGCGGAGATTCCAACGACCATCATCACGGCTTCCAAGTGCAGGCGGACGCACACAACCTAGTCGCTAAAGTGACGGGTTTGCTGGATAAGTTGCATGGGACGCGCCAGAATCTGCAGCAGCTGTGGCACATGAGGAAACTGAAGCTGGACCAGTGTTTCCAGCTGCGTCTGTTCGAACAGGACGCAGAGAAGGTCAGAGGGCTATTTTCATTCTGTTCTCCATGTTCATACAAATGAAGACACAATGTGCTCAATTTGAGATTAGATATTTGAAGATGGGATGCTGCATCCTTCATGTGAGGAATATAAAAAGAAAGACACCAATTTGTCTTTTTAATACTGCCACACGGAATTTTCCTCAGCGTGCATTCTGGCAATTTCTCAATTACTACGCCCAGGAGGGGTTAATTATAGGTGGTTGCAACCAGAACTCACTGCCTCCTCATTTTCTTGCTACTTGGTGCGTATATGTTGATATGTGCAAATGCACAAATCCTTTCTTGAGCATTTCAGTATTTCAGTCTGCACTGAAGCTAATCTGATGCGTGTGCATGTCACGCTTGGCCAGGTATTTTGAAAACACAATAACCGAGACGTTTAAATCCTCAGATCAACTTTCATCCACGTGTATCCCAGATTAGCAAGGCATACATTTATATAATAGTACTGATACATTGGTGTTCTTAAACTAGTGGCCAGTGGTGACAGAAGGTCAATGTATAATATCCTAATAATTGTAATTCTTATAATTGGACCTGTGGATTTTTTTATTTGACACATTATGTTGTTAATATGAGATTGAGTTTCTTTTTATGTACTCGAGTCCTATTTTATATCTCGGGCAAATATTCTATGAGCTGTGCGTTTGCGTGCATAGAAAGGGAGAGGAAATGAAGGTGTTGGAGTGTGTGCCGGTATGCGGTCAGTGTTGTGGTTGCCATGTCTGCTGCTGAGTAATGTAACCATTTTAAACCGTGCAGCGCTGGAGGCCGATGCAGAGGCCTGCTCTGTGTCGGAGCAGGCCTCTGTACGCACCTTTTCCGTACGCCGAGCATGTAGAGAGAGGAACATAGAAAGAACACACCGCCACGTAAATGAAGGGTGTGCAGAAGTGCACACACACACACACACACACACACACACTCAGAGAGAGTGTGTTCTTTTGTTCCTACTTATTACAGAGAAGCTTGAAGATTACTTCCTTCTAGAAGTCAGTGCAGTGATGAAAGGTTTTGGTTAATTACAAACAGCCAACAGCAGGCGGTCTCTTATTCTCAGTGCAGTTGCTCTGAGTAAACATGAGATGGAAAGACCCTTTTTAATTTGTAGTGCGTTCTGTAACACTATCTGCATTTTCTCTCCCTCTTTTTGTGTGTAGATGTTCGACTGGATCATGCACAACAAGGGGCTTTTTCTCACAAGTTACACGGAGATCGGAGGGAACCACCAGCATGCTGTGGAGCTGCAGACCCAGCACAACCACTTTGCCATGAACTGCATGGTAAGAACACACATGCACGGAAACACACAGGCGATACAGTCACAAGCTATCATCATTACTGTCATTCGCAGTAATGAACAACCCTTTACAAGCACACACGCATACATGCGCCTCTTATTTTACCTGAGCCGTCCTCTTCCTCGTTGTGGACTGATACTTTCTGTCTCTCTCGTATTATTCAGCTGTTTTCCACTCCGGCTCAACTCTGCCCCCTCTGTCGTGTCTATGTTCCCGTAATTGACCCATATGACGTCCCTGCCCCCTCCCAGAGATGTGTGCTGCCCTTCTGTTGCTCTGCTTCCCAACCCTCCCTGCCCTCCCGTACCTCCGTGGAGGTTTGCCGTGGACTAATAAATGCAGCCGAGGACATTGCACTGTGTTGACTCTGCGGTCCTAAGCCGTCTTGCTCACTAAAAACATACGTCATCAATACCGGACCCTGACCGGATTTGTCTTCTGCCCACCGCAAATAATACACTGCCCTAATTCCCTTTTTTATATTGCCACATTTTATTGTATTCATCAGTGACAGTGATATATAATCCCTGTCTGGCAATACCTACTCGTTCAGCCCATTACCTCTATTGCAACCAAGTATGTTTTGTTAATGTCCTTTATTTTTTATCCAAAAAGCACCTATAAAAAAAGAGACACTCACATCCAAAAATCTTACAGTAAATATGTTTGTTCTGAAAAGTGTCTCCGCTCACAGTGTCAACGTCAACGTCGGGTCCCAGAGGCGGCCTCAGTGGCCGTCCACCGCCACCGGTGTCAACACTGGCTTGAGATGGATAAATAACCCCAGAGAGAACAGGAGCAGAAAAGACAGATGGAACTGCATTATAAACACACATATTTTTTACAATACACTGGAAACACACACACACACACACACACACACACACAGTCGGGTACACTCAGAGTGACCACCGCGCCCTCCACCCATTATTCCACAGGAAGCAGCGTTTCCCCTTCCTGTTGCCTACGTGTCTGAATGGAAATACATAGTGTCAGGGTGTGTGTGTGTGTGTGTGTGTGTGTGTGTGTGTGTGTGTGTGTGTGTGTGTGTGTGTGTGTGTGTGTGTGTGTGTGTGTGTTCATGTGTGTCTGTGTAGACATACTTTTTGGTCCTCTTGTTTCTGTGTGAGTTTACAGTTGTGTGTGTGTATATGTATATATGTATGTGTATATATATATATATATATATATATATATATATATATATATTATTTTAGCTTCCATAAGAAAACTTCACAAACGCTCAAAAGCCAATCAGGACACAGAATTCTTCCTCCTCTCTCCCGATTGGTTGATTTGTTTTCTCTGATCAAAGATCAGACAATTCAGTGTGAAGCATCACTACCTAACATTTTATTTTTTTTTACCTCCATCCTGCGCTCTCATTGGCTTGTTCTGGCATCATTTAGTTGTGTGCGTGCAGACACACACACACACACACACACACACACACACACACACACACACACACACACACACACACACACACACACACACACACATATACATACAGACAGTATATATGTATGAGAGAGAGGAAAAAAAGGGGGAAACAGTACTAATACCTGTACACAGGTGTTGGCGTTACATGTTTTAAAAGATCAACATTGTTTATGCAATATTGCGTTGGTGATTATTGCTGTCGGCATGGTAATTCACTGATATACAATGCTTACAAAAACAATCACGAACACTGTAATTTCCATGTCAAGAAGCAAAAGATCACAAACACTAACAGAAATGTGACATGATTTTAGCAGAAAAAATAGAGGAAACACTGGAATGGAGGGATCTGGTTACAGTCTGGGTTTCTATCACTCTTTAGATGAATTTATCTCTGGGTCAAAGGTGTTGCCCTCCTTTTCCTCCTCTCTCTCTCTCTCTCTTTCAGTTTCACTTGCCCCATATCCTCTCATCAGGTTTGCGTTAGGGAAACCTTCTCCCTATCTTTGCCCTCCCCCTCTCCTGCATCAGTGTTGGATTAAGGCTTTACCACCCTGCGGGTTTGAGGAGTCCAGCTTCTGTTGTCTAATCTGACTCATAATGTCCTACAGATGGCTCGAGGCCTCAGGCCTTATTGGTTGTGACTTGGATGGATGTGTGTGTGTGTGTGTTCTCTTTGAGGTCTTTTTCCCCATGTGTCCACTGTTCCCCGTTGAATAATTCCACATAAGAACTATAGTAGTTTCCCTGTTATATTGTACGTGTGTCTTTGTAGTATTTCTAGTAGGATTACTGTAGTTCTACTGTGCAGCACTGTTCCTTTTGTGTATCACAACTTACCTCCTGCTTCGTACTCCAGAGCAGTTTGACTCCCTTGATTTCTCATGTGAGCCGTACTGAGCTCACCGGTGTCTCTCTTATGCTCGACTTAATCTCCTGCTTTTATGCCCCAGTGCCAAGATTTTCTGGATTTTTGGACAGTTCGGAATGGCTTTGCGTGCAAAAACCCCTCCAAGTAAAAGTAAAGCTCTTCAAAACCATTTCTAAATCCTAATTTCAGAAGAAGAGACCATCAGAAAGCATCTCAGAGCCATGTAGGGTCCAACAAAACAATGCACCAATCAAGTGTCCTCAATTTTGATGAGAAGTCATAATTTGCCTGTAGCTGGTGTTGGGTTCATCTTCCCTCCCCGTTGTGGTTGAAACAAACAAACTAAGAGCCATAATAGGCTCCAGGAGCAGTAATTGAATAGAATAATAACAGGCTGTTAACACAGTTGTTAATTAGCGTTTGCTGATCCGTGCCTATCTACACGAAACAGCTTGGAGCCCATATATTAAAAAAAGACTGAATGATAAGAGGCAAATGAGTTTCTTTTCATTATTCACACGGGGCATGCCTCCCAAGTGAATGACTTTTTAATGCCCATAAGTGTGTGTGTGTGTGTGGCGGAGGGGTAGTTTATGACGAGGGTGCATGTATTGACTTTTATTCTCCCTGATATTACTCACTGTGTATACGTTAATGTGATCGTGGTGACAATATTTCACAAACACACTTTAATTGCTTCGTAGGAACCTTCATGCATCATGGCAGCCAAAATTAAACCACAACAATACCTTTAATTTACCTTTGCAGAATGCCCAAATACTAACATTACACAGAAAACGTTGTTAATATGAGGGAGTGCTGCCTCAGGTCAGATCTTTAGATTCAACCCACTGGATGTTCAGACATAATTTCCAGTATTTTATTGAATTAAAACCCATTCATTTTAGTTGTATTTTGAATCGTTGCCATCTTCCTTCTCTTGCCTCGAACGCAGAATGTGTACGTGAACATCAATCGGATCATGTCGGTAGGGAACCGGCTCCTGGAGTCGGGCCACTACGCCTCGCAGCAGATCCAGCAGATCTCAGGACAGCTGGAGCAGGAGTGGAAGGCCTTCGCCGCGGCGCTGGACGAGCGCAGCACGCTGCTGGAGATGTCTGCCAGCTTCCACCAGAAAGCAGACCAGGTACGGACGGACACGCCGATGCACACAAACCAAACATCGAGCGCGGCTCTGACGATGTCGACGGACAAAGCTGAGGGAACGCTGACATGCGGGCGCTATGTGTGACAATACGCGCGTATTCCTGTTTTAATTATGCGCACAAAAACACGTCGACATGTCCACATATGCTCAGCCTGCTCTACACATTCTGGGCTGAAATCAAGTTTTTAGGTGGAATGGAGCGTAGATCGACTCTTTTCTGAATAGTTTAGTTTCCAAACCGTATGATAGTTTTATCTTTTTGAAGAAAGAAAGTAGATTTAAAGAGAACGAAGAGTAGGAAACAAATGTTTTGGCTCCACTAAAATGTGCAAGCACTATGGTTGCTTTCTCCCTATTCGAAGTGAAAGACCATTTCAGAGATCAATACTGCTCTCCACCGTTCTGCTTACGGCTGCAGTAACAATGCATTAGTTAGCTGTTGGCACTTATTAATTGCTGAGTGGCCTCTTTGCGGTACAGTCTTTGATGTTCAACATTTCCTTGTAAGTTATTGATATTTAGTTTTCAACGGGGGACAGAGCGGCGTTACAACATTAGTTATTGTACGTTTTGATTACCGTAACTTGTAATCAATTTATCCAACAGTTATTGATTAAGACTGTCTGCCATTGGACAGTCTGAAGAGTCCCAAAGCATTTATTATACAAGTATGTTCAGTTAGCTCACGGCTCATGCTCAGACATTCTTGCTTTCCCAGTGGAGTTGGAACATACGACATACTACATTTTTCATCATACTTAGTATGTTAGTATGTCATTTCAAACAAATCCATACACTTTTCACATTCTCCTCTTCCTAAAACAGAATAATACGATTTTAATAATTATTTTATCAAAGCTTTCTACAGAGCTCACTGCTCTTTTCTTTCTTGAACTTTCCCTTTCGCTCTTGCTTTATTCTTTTCCGACTTCCTGTTTCCAACCATAACTGTTTGGATGCCAAACCTTTATGTCGAGCTGGTTTTAGCTGGCAGCCGATCAAGAGTCATCTCTTTGTGCATACTGATCAGAAAACAGTGTTAACAGCATATATGATAGAATGTTTAACCCTTTGTGTTACTGTATGCCTTTTTATATCCAGCATGTATGTAGATCTGTGTCATACAACATGTGTATCGTGTGTGTTCTCCCCAGTACATGAGTAAAGTGGAGCCTTGGTGTAAGGCATGTGGTGAAGGAGAGCTGCCCTCTGAACTCCAGGATCTGGAAGACACGATCCACCATCACCAGGGATTATATGAACACATCACCACTGCATACTCTGAGGTCAGGACACACACACACACACACACACCACAAATACAGATGCAAATATTACCTCCGCAGAACACAAAAGAAGACGGGTAATTATCCAAATGATGTATTCAAAATATACACTTCATTACAATACAAAATATGTAATATAGGGTTGTAAAAATACATTTGTGTTTGAGTTATATTTGTTTACAATGGAAACACAGGGTGTATGCATTGTTTCTAGGTATATTGTCAAAGGTATAACAAAAATATGTAGGAAAAAAGAGGTTCTATTGCTTTTTAAAATGTGTTTTTCAATCAAAATAAATGCAAGAAGTTCCATTATTTGTATCCCTATATCATGGGAAAATATAAATCAGATGAATGTGTTTATTTTTACAAAATCTTTACTCAAGCTGAGAATTTAGGCATATCATTATTCTCAAGTGAAATACTTGAAGTCCAATACGTCAAAAACTACCTGTCTCTTTTCCCAGGTAAGCCAGGATGGGAAGTCTCTTCTGGACAAACTGCAGCGACCTTTGACCCCAGGGAGTGCCGATTCGTTGATGGCATCGGCGAACTACTCCAAGGCCGTGCACCACGTCCTGGACATCATCCACGAGGTGCTGCACCACCAGAGACAGCTGGAGAACATCTGGCAGCATCGCAAAGTCCGCCTGCACCAGCGGCTGCAGCTGTGCGTCTTCCAGCAGGACGTCCAGCAGGTAAGAGACGAGACACCTGCAGCTCTGCGGCCTCTCCGAGATGAAACAACTCAATCAGAATCAGCTTTATTGGCCATGTGTGTCTGCTACACACATACATGGAATTTGACTCTGGTTACACTTTGCTCTCTTCGTACCTATGTACATATTATATACAAGAGAAATAGAAAAAAATGACATAAAAGACAACAGAGTAGAACACAAAAACTAAGCATCAACATTAACATTTAACTAATATGTACAATATAAAAATATATTGAATAATATATATGAACTATGTTAACTCATTTTGACTGGTTTCCAGGAGTTGGCTCAAGACATTTTGGTAGCACTTCATAATAAGCACACACTATTTAGCATTAGTAAAGCATGAATAACTTCTTTTACTCACAACAGTACACATGTATTCTGCATCGATAGTTCATCAATATATTAAAATGGGAAACTGCTCAAACATCAAAAAGCAACACACACAGTCTTACTCTTTTTGAATGGTTGTAAAGATCCAAGAAGTGTTAGTTCGTTTCATACTGATCAGCAGAGGGTGTGGCATTAAGATACAGGCTAATATAATCAGCTCCAGCTTCTTCAAAGCCTTTTTTTCTTCACTTCCTCCTGGGTTTTCTCTCTCTCTCTCTCTCTCTCTCTCTCTCTCTGGGTGACAGAGCTCTTAGATCCAAACTTCTGAGTTGGTGTATAGTGTCATCTCTGCGTTTCTACCCTTCGGGCATGAACTCTCTCTCACTCTCTCTCTCTCTCTGTCTCCCTCCTCTCCCATCCACTCTTTCATCACCCTTTTCTCCTGGTAGCGGTTTCCATGGTGACGCAATTTACCGTCACATAAAGTGTCGAGGGCATTGTTCACACGCGTGTTTGTCCCATCAAAAATATTCTCACAGAGGCCTTGAACGCATCACGAAAACGCCCTTTAATTACCCCCACGTAGAAACAGATCCAGTATGGCCATCTGTTTAATAGATAATAAGGCAATTATGTCCACAGATTTATAGCTAATCTCATCCGCAGTGAAAATGTTGACACTTTGCTATTAGGCAAAAACCTAATTGTCCACAGTTGTGTAATTTAAAACATGACAGACTGCATATGGGAGGAAAAGAGTAAAGAAAGGGGTGAGGGAGAGAGTGATGACATCTACAGACTACTGTAATATTAATAATCTGAATCATGCCAGTCAATTGCACCCCCTACTGCTTGGAAATTAATACTGCAGCCTCAATGTACCATAGTTGTTAAACTGCGTGCATTAAACGTGTGTGTGTGTGTGTGTGTGTGTGTGTGTGTGTGTGTTTCAAGGTGCTGGACTGGATAGAAAACCACGGCGAGGCCTTCCTCAGTAAACACACTGGTGTTGGGAAGTCTTTACACAGAGCCAGGGCTCTGCAGAAGAGACACGAAGACTTCGAGGAGGTCGCACAGGTGAGTTTTCCTCTCGGCATCACGTGAACAAACATGCGTGTCTGAAAGTTGCATTCCATCGTGTGAAAACGTGATATCAAATGTTCAGTGAAGTCGTCTTTCAGAGAACAGAGAATGCTTAATAACGTGATCTAGATTTGAAGTCGCCGCGTTGTCCGAGACCATTTTTTCAACGCGCTTCACGTTAACGTTTCAGAACACCTACACCAATGCCGACAAACTGCTGGAGGCGGCAGAGCAGCTGGCCCAGACCGGAGAGTGCGACCCAGAGGAGATCTACCAGGCGGCCCACCAGCTCGAGGACCGCATCCAGGACTTTGTGCGGCGTGTCGAGCAGCGCAAAGTCCTGCTGGACATGTCGGTTGCTTTTCACACACACGTCAAAGAGGTGTGTGTTTGCTCTCCTGTGCTCTTGCTCTCCTCAACCCAAATGGATTTGACTCATCTGTTTTGCAGAGAGCTAAAGTTTACGCTACTAATAATTCATGAGCTGAGGAGGGAGAGGGTTTTTTCATTTATTGATCACGCTGACGGGAAGAAGCTCGTCATATCTTGGTCCACCATGAACAGCTGACTCATTAGTCATACTTTTATTGACTTGGTCTGACAATGACTTGCAGTTGCAGGCAGTTATTACTGTGAGATGAAGACATGATTTAAAAAAAAAAGCCAGCAGAGGGTTCAAACCTTCACTGGGACTGAACCGTCCTTTGAATGTCATTTTGATCATAAAAAGACATTTTTAATTATTTAATTTGCATCGAGATGATTCTGATAATAGTGATAATAATTCTAACAATTGGCCACTACCATCTATGTTAGGACTTTTACACGGGCGTTAAGTGAGTCACAGTCATGCCCGCTTGACTGAATTCATTTATTATATTTCTGGAGCGTAACATATAGCTGAAAAGTTTACTTTTTTGCATTTATCATTATAATTTTTTTAGGAATTTCAACCAAACCTTTCGGTGCTTTATACCTCTGCACCAAACATGACTTTATAATTTACTGACGTTTTTGCCTTCATAATGAGAGTGAGATTGTGTGTGTTTGTGTGTACGGTTCTCCGTGCAAACATTGGTGCGTTCCCTTCCTTCTGGTGTGCAATCTGCCTCCCTCACTGTTAAATGTCCTTATTATTATTATTTATCTCATTCTTTAAAAAAATATTCAGAAAACGCAGGGAATCAGTACTTGCTTTGTAGCCGGGGTGCTAATTACTGCCCCGCCCCCTTAATTCCTTTCAATGTTGAAAGTCAGACATTGCACATCTTTGACTATCAAAATTGACCCACACTGACATATCACTCTTGCTCTGCATTTGTTAACACTACACCCTGTTTACACAAACTCATGGAGACATCAGAGCCGTGGTGTTATTAATGAAGCTAGTCTTCAATGTCCATATGGACAAATCTCCTTCCTCCCATCTGTCAGCTCACGCTGGTGCAAGCCGCTGTGTGTGTGTGTGTGTGTGTGTGAGCCCTCGTATGTGTGTGTGTGCCTGTACCTGCTTGTCTTCCTGTGTGTGTTGTGTGCACACGTGAATGCTTCCACTCTCCTGCCCACCAGCTCTTCTAGCGGTTCTATAGAAGCCTTTGGGTGCAGGCCGGCATGTTGAGAGGCCACAAACGGCCCACTGTGGCGACGGAGCATGAACTACGTGCACTGATACTCATGACGTGCACAGATGAAGTCACTGCAAAAAGGCACAATCTCTTATTCATTTCCAATATTCTAAATAAATCTACGTCAGTGACTTGTTTGCTGAGTGTATACCATGCTGCAGATGAAAGCCCATATTGCCTCTTCCTCCAAACACTGACAATGCAAGTCTCGTCTAAATCTAACATAAACTGCCCCCAGAAAGCAGCCATTTGTGTATGTGGTTGACAAACAACAGTGTCTATACCTTTTTATACATGTCAGGTATGAAGTGATGATGGTTACAATACCAGACGTAGGCTTGTTTCTGAGTAGGCAGTGTGGGTGCCAGGGTCTCTCTCCTACAGCCTGGGTGGTGTGCCAGGGCTTTGGTACGCTGAGCCAATTCAGCCAGATGGCTAATCTGTTACAAAGGTGACCATTCACAAAACACCAGCTTTGAGCAGAGCTGGTTTGGATTTTATTTCTATCTCCAATGTTCTCTCAGTCCATTGTGCAGCGTGTCTATCGATTCCTCCATCTGTGTTTAAACTCACCGGGATGTGTGTCTCTGCACCCGCCTCCTTTCAGCATGCGGACTCTGTTCACAACAGGACTGTTTTTTGTTTTCTTCCTCTTCTCCTGGAGGCGTGCGCTGCATGATGCTGTGTTTTTAACTGGCTTGCCTTTTCCTGTCACTCACCGCTAGCTGTGGACGTGGTTGGAGGAGCTCCAGAAGGAGCTGCTGGATGATGTGTACGCCGAGTCGGTGGAAGCGGTGCAGGACCTGATCAAGCGCTTCGGCCAGCAGCAGCAGACCACCCTGCAGGCTACTGTCAATGTCATCAAGGAGGGAGAGGACCTCATACAACAGCTCAGGTGACAATTATGAATGCACGCTACACTCATATGTGTGTGTGTATAGAAGCCACACGCATGCATTACATTAACACTTTAGTTTTATCCAGGAAAGTTTAGAGTGACAACATTATAACGACATTCCTGTATCACTGAAAACAACTTATTTCATACCAAAAAACGAAGGAATGCAAAGCCCCGTGGCCTAATTTAGCATTTTTTTTCTGTGATCATTAGACTATCATGTGGTATTGAGGTGATGGGGGGAGTAGAAGGGATTTTCCCAAACAGACGAAGTAAACCGAGCAAAGGAGAGGGGACATCTTTTTTTAAATAACTAAATTCTGTTTTCTTTGAATCCCTTCGCGATGTATTGGCAAAGACTTAGAGCCCCCAACTCTGACCACAAATGCACTGCACCTTTTTAAATCCTCTGCATTTCACCTCTCTCCACAGAGACTCTGCCATCTCGAGCAACAAGACTCCCCACAACAGCTCCATGGCCCACATCGAGAGCGTGCTACAGCAGCTGGATGAGGCCCAGGGCCAGATGGAGGAGCTGTTCCAAGAGAGGAAGATCAAACTGGAGCTCTTCCTCCAGCTCCGCATCTTCGAGAGGGATGCCATTGACGTGAGTTAGGCGGGAGATGGGAGTTCGGTGCATGGTGATTATTTATTTTTCCTCCATCCTGCTAAGCTCAGGAAAAAGTTGAGAGGGGACCGTGGATGAAATGCATTGCCTTGCATGTATGACATCTGATGGGGGAGTAATTGGGAAAAGAGCTTCACTAATGAGCATGAAAAACATCAGAGGTGTGCTAGAATTTATGAACTTACATTCAGGAAGAAGGTGGTGGGGGAAAGTAGAAATGTGGGAGTAAATTAAGAAAGAGTTGAGGTGAAAATGAAATTGCAGAGAATGTGATGAGTTGAGGAAAAAGGGAACGACGGATATAAATGTAACACATAACACCTTTATGTTTTGTTTTATTGGCCTTTGTAGTTTTTCTCTGAAATGCATAAAGATTAGTTACATATGAAAACCAGAATGACTGTGACTGTGAGCTGATAGAGCGTTGCACAGTAAAAGAGAGGTTCATTCCTGGAGGGAGGATTCCTGCTGGTTGAATTCACAGCGATACTCTCACATGTGCTCCAATTAAAAAAGAAAAAGTATTTAGTTCCACTTGACGCATCTCATCCACTGACTCATTCCAATTTAGTTCCCCCCCTTCCCATCCAGCAATTGGCTGCATTGTATCCGCTAATTCCTTAATGTCCCATTGTGAGAGTGAATGCTCAACTGCTCCTTGAAGACATATTTGTTATGTTACTCGTGATGTTTAGCAAGGCTGTCAAATCAGATGTGTTGAACCATACTATGTTGAGGGATGAATTACACTTTTGATGAAAAGGCGTAGACACATTTTTCCCATTTCCCTTTTTCTTTTCTTTTTTACTTTTGTGGAAGTAAAAAGTAAGTATCTTTGTATGAAATAGCTTTTTTTGTGTTAACATTTCTCGTCAAAATTCTCAATATCCTGGATGGTACATCCTTTTGTTCAATCATTTGAGTGATCTGATGATTTTTCCACTAGCGCCACCCATGACATTCACATTTGTGGTTTTGAGGGAAATGTCTCAACAACTATTGCATGAATTGTCGTGGAATTTGTTACAGGCATTCATGTTCACCTCAAGATACATTTCAATCACTTTGATGATCCCCCGACTTTTGCCCTAGCGCCAAAAGAAAATGGACTCAGATGTGTCTTAGCTGCTATTATCAGTTCTGCTTTCTAAAATCCACCAACTGCACGTTTGGCGTGGTGTGAAAATATGCGGCGTTTTATTTCATGGCTTCACTGTGAGCTGTGAGCTGATGGAAGTTCTGGGCTTTGGTTTCAAGTATTTCTGTCTGTATTGTAAAGTCCAAAAGACCAGATAAGTCTCGCATTAGCTCTGTGTGGCAAGTCAGGGAATGGTGGTGCATCTGCTAATCTCCCATGTTGAACACTGAAGTACGCCCACACACACACACACACACACACACACACACACACACACACACACACACACACAGACAGAGGATTAATATGACAAAGTGCTCGAGCATGAAGATGGGTGGAGGAAGCATTTGGCTCCCTCCACTCCCTGCACACACACACATGCACACACCACTCCCTCTTGGCTTGAATGGGGAGGTTAAGGTGAGACATACACTTGTCTTCTCTGACGATAAGCTGTGTGTCAGTGCACAGCACAGAGGGGAAACCAGCATGGCCAGTAGAGGACTTGTCTCCATTATTTAGTTCCACAGTGTTGGCAGCTGAGGGAGATGGTGTTTTTGCACACAGAGGGCATTTTACTCAACTGCAGGAGGAGAGGGAAGCAGAGTGCAAACGACTGCTTGGTAAGTTCATATTCTGTTGCCAGACTTGTAGAATTATAATAGCATTTAGAGAAGGCATTGTTTTTTGGGGTAAAATAATAAATAAAATGTGCTTCTCAAGAAAGTTATGTTTCCATACAGAGGAAGTTTTAGTACCTTTTTGGTATGTGAAGCACTATTTTTTACATCAACAGAGTAACATGCTCTTAATAAAAATAAAATGTACCTTCTTTTTTGTAGATACATAACTTAAATACATAAATTCATATAAAAATACTTAAAAGCCAAATGACCTCTTGTTCCTTTTGGCCTTTGAGTATTCATGAGTTTAGTCTTTGAGGGAAAGCACTGTTGTTGCTCACACCAGGGCTTTCTCTGTGCTCACAATAACGACCGGATCTAAACGAATACTTGTTCAAGGTGAAACTGCATCTTGGTGACTGCTGGTGTTTGAAGGTAAACCTGAGAAAACATACAGATGTCATTGTCCACATCATGAGAATTACAGGGAAGCACAGTTTATCCTTCTCAAAGAACGACTCAAAGAAACCAAGTGGAGGAGAGAAATGATAGAAAACTTTCTGAGATTCTGATTTGCTGAAATAATGTACATTATATGGACTCACTGTTGATTATTGTAGTTTTTGCACATTTTTTAATTGTAAAACAGAATGTTCTGCTTAGAAGCAGTTGGCACCTATTCCCTGTTTTCCCCTCAATGTTGCATATGTCAAATAGCATAATCATGCACTGAGCCTGCAGCAAACTAATGTATTGCTAATGGTACTGCTAACATGCAGCACCAACCTTTGTTTTACATTTTGTATATCCTATATATGTACATATATGTTGCTGCACTATGAGCCAAACCTCAGTATCAGCAGGATCGAGGTCTAGTCTGGTGAAGAACCTGAGAGATTCATAATTTAAAATAGCTCGGCCTGAGAGGATCATGTTCTCATACAGATATTCTGTTTCATGTGCAGAATCTTCTTACTTGACCATCTCGTTTCTATTTGATCTTCATCAAAGTTACAGACATGCAAACATCAACATTTTTCTCTTCTGTCCCACATTCAAACTCACTGGACTTTCCTCTTTTCCGCGTCCGTTCACTTCATTGTCGGAGATGTTTTAAGCACCAGATAGCGGCGGGTGAATTGATGAGGACAGCTGCCAAAGCATCTCATTTTCATTTTCACGCACAGATCAAATTTGAACCACTGTTATGAGCTACTGCGTGACATATTCCCATCACCTACATGTAACTCTCACAGACGCCCAGTTGTCAGGGCATGGTTACTCCACACGTTTAGCACTGACACGTTTGTTACCTTAGTTTATAATCTTACAGAGCAGCTGAATGTAGGACAGACTCGAGGTTCAAAAACATGTCGAGAAAGTAGCTGAGAATGTTGAAATGTGATCAGTTTTGTGTTTCGTGAATCATGTTATGACCAAAGTACTGTAAATGGTCATCTGATTCCAACCTCAAATTCCCATATCAAAGTGTATTCGAACACTTATTACCTATTACTGATTAATGACTGTACAATAAGCTCACATTATAGCAATTCAATAACATTTTGTATAGCCCAATTTTTTTTTTTATCTCTACACATACATCATCCTCTGTCCCGGGACCCTCACATGAAAAACGCTCCCAAAAAAAAACCTTTAATGGAGAGAAAAAGGGAAGAAACCTTCGGGAGAGCAACAGAGGATGATCCCTCTATCAGGATGGACAGAAGCAATATATGTCATGTGACCAGAAAGAACAACATAACAGAGTTACAACAAATTCAATGTATATGATATAAATAGTGCATATAATGAGAGTAGTAGGCATGATGAAAAAGTTACGACTACCAAAAATAATAGCAGCAATATGGTCTCGACGGTCTTTGACTAGAAATGCTACTCTGACTCACAAATGAACTCAAATCTACTGAATGTAACCTCTCCTTTGTTCTCGATGTTGCTTTCGTTACCACTTCCTCCAGATGTCAGACAGTAAATACCTTCCAGCAGCGGGCGTTCCCAACCACACAGTGACAGCTATTATTACGTCAATCAGAAAATCAGGATAAACTATAATAAAATACACTTGCACAAATTGTTGAAATTGTTCTCAAACCCTGTTTAGAAACGATCTTAAATAGAGACCTGCTGCTCTCTTCAGGTCCAGTCCGTTGGTCATTTAATGAGGTGGATGAATTCTAAAAGTGTAGACTAGACCTCCAGAGTTTGTAAAAAAAAAAAGAAGAAAACATTGACAGACAGGATCAAGGTGCCCCCGGCGTCATGATTCAGTCTGCGTGGGCAGTCAGAGACAAGCACTGACAGCTCAGTACATCTGCTTTAGCAGCCATGCATCATCAGTGTAATATGTTATGTTTTATTATAGTTCAGGGTGTTGGTCACGGTGATTAAACTGTCTGACTGGGGATGCAAGAATGATCTTAATCATACAAACGGTGTGTATTATGGAATGGCTTTTGCTGTGCTTTATAGTCCTTTGGATCATGTTTGTAATACATCTTGTTGTCTTAGTGTAATATTGGGTTCGAGAGCAGTCCGTGACCTTTGTCACACATTATTTCATGCAATATTCATCACTTAATTTAATCCTTTCGACTGTTAAATGAAGCCAAAAAAGGCATGCTAAATTATTTTAAACTAGAAATGGGTTTTTGTAATTGGGTTGATTGTCTCCCAGTCATTTTCGTGAGTGAGCAGAATGCCATTCTTCTTCTTTTTAAAAAAAATCTGAGTTAACCCTTCTTCCTATCTCCCTCTCTCCGTCTCAGATCATCTCAGACCTGGAGTCATGGAACGAGGAACTGTCCCAGCAGACGAGCGAGTTTGACACGGAGGACCTGACGCTGGCGGAGCAGCGGCTGCAGCACCACGCAGACAAGGCGCTCACCATGAACAACCTCACCTTCGACGTCATCCACCAGGGACAAGAGCTGCTGCAGTACGTCACGGAGGTGCAGGCGTCCGGTGAGTGAGGGAACGGAAACAGCGAGCGGCAGAAAAGGATTTATTTAGTAAGCACAGAGTACAAATCTGCCTCTGCAAGCCAGCCTGGCGACGCCGCTCCCGCTAACTTCACGGATGTTTTCCGTGGTAGTAAAGCGACCCTCAGGACAATAATATTGCAGCTAGCGTCACCACTGGCACACAATGCGGGATGAAAATGGGAGTACACAGATGAGGATGCTAAATTTGTCAGAAAAGACTTGTGCTGAATTGGCGTTGTTTCGTCAGCTTTCACTACATCAGCATCCCACAGTCTCCGGGGCTTTATGTTATTAAAATGTAAGCTGTTTATGCCATCTATGTAAAAAAAGAAAGTTGCTAACACAGAGTGCATAAATGAAATACATATTGTATACCTCTCCCTCTAAATACCTCTATTCAATACCCATGTATACTCCTGTCAGTAACAGTACAAGCATTATGAAAGATAGATTGTTATCTGCAATATAATAAAAACAATATGGACTGTGCAGGTGTGGAGCTGTTGTGCGACAGAGATGTGGACATGGCCACGCGGGTCCAGGACCTGCTGGAGTTTCTCCACGAGAAGCAGCAGGAGTTGGACTTGGCAGCGGAGCAGCACAGGAGACATCTGGAGCAGTGCGTCCAATTAAGGCATCTGCAGGCTGAAGTCAAACAGGTACGTACTCGAGAGAGAGAAAAAAGACAAGCGGGTTTAACAAGGATAAACAATGACACCGCCTTAAAGCAGCGAGAGGGAAAGTGTGCTGTAGGTCGGATCTTTTGCAGCCAAGAAAACAAGCTTCTTACTTACGGAGGAATAACCGCAGGAGTGAACTCACAAGATGTGTTTTCCAAGTACTTGGAACAGACTTTATTGAGGATAAACAACTGTTGTATCGGGCGTTGAGCTATTTGGAAGTGGACATAGAGCGACAGTGCATGTGCTCACAGATGATCGCTCACATGTGCTGCGTTTCAGAAGCCGACGCACCTCGGGCTATCTGTGGTGCCGAGGTCAAACCGACTAGTTGAAAGCCGGTCTGACAATGCACCGCTACAGCGTGCCATGACGTCACCGCAGAGTGTGTTGAAGTGCTAAGAGGCTGCACTATGCTCTGTCGGTACATGACCACGGGTAGATGACTCATCCTGTGTCAACAATCTCTTACCCCCCCCCTTCTTTCCTTCTCCCTCTCTCTTATTCGCTGTATTTCTATTCTATCTGTGTGTGTGTGTGTGTGTGTGTGTGTGTGTGTGTGTGTGTGTGTGTGTGTGTGTGTGTGTGTGTGTGTGTGTGTGTGTGTGTGTGTGTGTGTGTGTGTGTGTGTGTGTGTGTGTCATTCTGGCTTTGGGGAGTAGTCTGAGCGATACAGTTCGGTTGGATGCTCGGCCAAGTTTTAAAGAGAGAGGGAAATTAATTGAAATTTCAGGGCAAAAGATGACAAACGGGCAACTAGTTTTCTTTTCTTTTCTTTTTTGCTCCCAAAATGTATTCAGTAGCTGAATATAATCAAAGCAAGACAATTAGGAGTTTTCAATGCAGCCTTCTGATGTTTTATTATTGTCACACCTACGCCTGTTATCACGGCGGTGCAGCCGGATGACAGAAGGCTTTATGTTTCGACTTGAACTAGAATAAATGAAAGATTGAACAAAAGTGGAGGGGGCAGACATGAAATTGAGACCAAAAATAACAAAAATGATACACAGAAAACATTTCAAAAGATTCACTGCCATTGTATTTAGTGAAAGATCTGACAGCAAGATGATAGAGTGATGTTATACGATGCTGGTGTTATTTTTACTCATCTACCCACAGAGAGGCGGTACTATATATGCAACCTGTGCATGTCTGTGCAGCTCATTTGATTTATAAACCAGGATTGTCTTGTCTGGTTTTTAAGCTGGTGAATACATTTAAACTACTTCGAGCACACATCATAAACTAATGTACATCTTAGTTGTTGTCTCAGATTACAGTGTAAAACACAGCTAAACTGCTTCTGCCTTACAAAGCCTGGCTATTATACCTCCTCCACCAAATCCTGTGAAATGACTGTCAACCCTGTCAGACTAAAGTTGGACACAACCATAATCTGGTAATCGTTGCCTATACATTTCTGCT
Organism: Myoxocephalus aenaeus; assembly: GCA_038501785.1. NCBI lineage: Eukaryota > Metazoa > Chordata > Actinopteri > Perciformes > Cottidae > Myoxocephalus > Myoxocephalus aenaeus. The sequence goes on from JBAMJR010000163.1 coordinate 5,658,961, forward strand.
GCTGATATATTTATACATATCGAAGCCTTTCAATTCTGGCCATTTTAAGAATAGAGATTATGGATAGAGTGAACATGAAAGCACTATTACAGTACTGTGAAGTGGCATCAGTTGTAGTGGTTTGATGAACTATTGGTTCAACCTGGTATGAATCGTATGTGGCTTATCATGTCTAAAGTTGCAGCTGTTTGTCCATGCATTATGTCACGTGAGGTGTATATACCACTCCACTAATATGTTGAGTAGCTAACATACCTCATTGCACACGCAATGCAAACGTAGGCTCCATCATCACTTTTATAGCCGAGCTTCAGTGGCAGTTCACCATCACCCACATAGCAGGTGTGCTTGCTGAGTCAGAGAGAGAGACGGACGTCTTTGACAGATTGTGTGTAAATGCCCTTTGGCCAACAACACTATGAGCAAACAGGATTCTGTGTGCTTCTAGGAGATTGGGTGCACGGCAAGGTGTGTGCAAGCTAAAGAGATAGGAGAGAAAGGACGAAGCAAAATATGTAATCCATACTGTCGGTATAGGGAAATGTGTGCAAGGTAAAAATGAGTGAAACAGGAAGTGGAGGAGTGTGGATGCTAGGGAATGAGGAGGTTACTGGGTTTGAGAAGCAATGAAATATATATATATATATATATATATATATATATATATATATATAGGCGCACATGGAGGGAGAATATTGTAGAGCTGATGGGAAAAGGAGGACATTTTTAAAAAGCATAGAGGACCGAGAAGATTGAGAAGTTCTCTTTGTGAGTTTGATTGGAGATGTTTTCAAAGCATAAGGAGTACAATTGATTTAATTCTGTTCAAGAGAATGACTAATAAGATCATGAAATGTGAATAATTACACTCATCTTTGTGTGTCTGTGTGTTTCTCAGGTCCTGGGTTGGATCCGTAACGGGGAGTCGATGCTGAACGCTGGTCTGATCACTGCCAGTTCGTTACAGGAAGCCGAACAGCTGCAGAAGGAACACGAACAATTCCAAAATGCAATAGAGGTAAAATACAAAATTCAATGTATTTAAAATGTCCGTCTTCTTGCTCTTTTTATTTTTGCCTGCTTCAGTCTTCACCTCCCTTCTACCTCGTCGTTAAATACTTCTTCATCTACTTTACTCCGTTGCCCTTCATCCGTTAACATTTTGCCTTTTCCTGAAACTCATCTCAGCTTCACCGCCTCCCCCTCTCACCACAAGTCACACATGAAATAGAATTATAAACGACTAATATCTAGACTTCTCTCTGCTTACCTTTCTCTCTTTGCTACTGATTATGCAGGGTGTATTTCCTTTGAACCCCCTTCATGCCTGCCTCATTTAATGCAGGCCTGTACCTGACCTACTTCTACATAGCTCTCTCTCTCTCACACACACACACACACACACACACACACACACACACACACACAAAGATGCATGCTCGGTAGAAAGCTACGTTTATATGAGACTTGAATTTGAACACGCATGCCATAGCTGTAGTCCCTGAAGCCCGCAAAGGGTCCCGCGTGGTGAGAAAAGAACAAGAGATATGTGACTGTCCTCCACGACATCACTCTGCAGGAGCTGCAGACGTTACTAAAGGTGGCAGGAAGCCACTCGTGCTTCCTTAATCACTTTCTGTTTTCCTTTCCTCTCGTGCTCTGAATCCATCAAGGTGCAAAAGCCTTATTATCAGGCTAACCGCTATGACACAAAAATCACCAGATACTGTCCTTTTTCCGCCTCCCTATCTCATTTCCTCTCCAGAATGCTCACTTCAGGACAATCTTTATGACACAGCTGTAATCAGACGCGATCCTCTGTTGCTCCCCAAACTCATCACCGCACTGCCCTGCAGGCTCCAACAGGGAGATGCGGCTGTACTTTCAAAGCAATCATATCCATATAACTTTTGAATTTCATTCTTTTTTTGGGGGTTTTGTTTTTATCTCGCCCTTATCCCCCCATGAAGAAAACCCATCAGAGTGCGCTGCAGGTACAGCAGAAGGCTGAGGCTTTACTCCAGGCAAACCACTACGACATGGATATGATCAGAGACTGTGCTGAAAAGGTATACCGCTCTCTTACAATCGCATACATCTGTAGAAGGAAACCAGAACAAGGCAAGTGGTGAGCTGGTTTGTTTCGTTTGACCTCTAGGTGGCAGACCACTGGCAGCAGCTGATGCTGAAGATGGAGGACCGACTCAAGCTGGTTAATGCTTCCGTGGCCTTCTACAAGACCTCTGAGCAGGTATTTGTGAGCTTGAGCCAAAACCTCAAAAAGGAGATCATGTGAATTACACTCCTACCTTTGTGAACATCGACAGACGTGGAAAGTTTATGATGAAAGAAATGCTCCCAAGGATGTGCAGTTTCACTAGCTGCATTAAAGTCTGCAGCAGGAGAAGGCCGGTGTCGTTTTGTACAACGGTTGCATGGACCGTGTCGTCTGTGTTTCAGGTCTGCAGTGTGCTAGAGAGCCTGGAGCAGGAGTACAAGAGAGAAGAGGACTGGTGTGGCGGGGCGGATAAACTGGGTCCGAACAGCGAGTCAGACCACGTCACCCCCATGATCAGCAAACATCTGGAACAGAAAGAGGCCTTCCTCAAGGTGATGAAGAAGAATTCTTTTGACTTTTTTATAGAAGAAAAGACATTTAATCACTTATTTGTGTGCTTTCCAAGCTAATTTCTAGTATTTTATTAGTCGAAAGGTTATCATAATTGACCCTCTGTTGTCATCCTGCACACTTCCAGGCCTGCACGTTAGCCCGGCGTAACGCCGACGTCTTCTTGAAGTACCTGCACAGGAACAGTGTCAACATGCCCGGCATGTTGTCCCACGTCAAAGCTCCAGAGACTCAGGTTAAGAGTAAGTAGACGGGGTCAATAATCACCTTTATTAGCTCATTTAACCTTTTCCGATCCGAAGATTCTAAACCGATTCACAGAATGATGAATTCAGGTGTTCAATAGCTTCCTGTATGATGCCGATGGTGCTCGTGTTGTGTCATCAGATATCTTGAATGAGTTGCTGCAGAGGGAGAACAGAGTGCTTCACTTCTGGACCATGAGGAAGCGCAGGCTGGACCAGTGCCAGCAATACGTGGTGTTTGAACGCAGCGCCAAACAGGTGTGTGTTGTCCTCATGATGACGTGTGTGTGCCGTGTGCTATGACTGTTTCATGTGTGCAAGTACAATATGGAGATAAGGCCGAGCAGATCGGTAGATGGTGTCATCAGATGTATTACAGAAGAGAGTAAGTATAAATAAGCCTCCTCCCTGTGAGATGATTGGCAGCTGTTTGTGTTGGAACCGAGTCAGCGAGTCGACTGGATTCAGGGAGCGTACAGCTGCAACTTCCATCTGGATTCGTCTGTTTTCTTAGTAATGATACGTTTCAGATGTACTTGACAGGTTGTTAGCTGACAGACATTTGCAACAGCAACAGTCCTAAAGACAGCTATCATTATATGGCCCCAGTAAATATAAACACAAGGTGTATTACAGAGCATTGACAAACACTCATTTTGGCCCCTCAGGCAGGACTGAAGAGTTCAACCACTGGTATTTATTTTACTGTGACAGGTTTTTTCTCTTTTTTTGGGAAGAATAGAGATCTGAGCTAGGATGACAGGTCAAGAATACTTAGTATTTCTCAGGCAAACAAGTTGTAGATCATTTTAACATCAAACTATGAGATGGACAGAGTTTTATTGTTTCAGCCAACATCTCTCAGATTGAGCTGACATTTGGGTTGTTTCATTTAAACGTTACTTCGACTGCTGAAAAGTCAGAATCTGTGGTAGTAATGCTCTTAACTCTGCCTCTCTGTGCCAAGCCTCCGGCTGTTTAAACACAGACACTTTGCTCCATCTTGTGGTGTTTGCAGAGCACAGCGCAGGCACGCGGCAATGCACTTAGCCAATAAAATCAGATGACATCATAGATATTTTCTAGGACATGGCTTTTTTCTAGGGCGATCCAGGTTTTATCCCCATGGCCCAAATACTTTCTGGTCCCACAGTTTGACTTGACCTGCTGGTCAGTGCCTGCAGGCCCAGTTATGAAGCGCAGGATAAAGAATAGAAATCATGTCGGACCTTTTGAAAACGGAATTCTAGAAATGTATGAATAAGTTACATTGTAATAGGTGGTAACATCTAAATCCTGTATCATATTGTTCACTCAAGACGTATGGATGTCACATTTTCTGATCCTGAATAACCATGAATGTGATCATAAAGGTAAACTGTACATATCAAACCCTGATTAGTTCAGAAGAAGGAGACGATGGCGAGTTTAAGCATACAAACTACCCCTTGACTTTAAATGTGCTGCCATAAGAGTTAGAAGCGTCCCGGCTTGTACCGGGTCTTCAGCTACGGATAGTCAGTAGAGAAATCCCTGCCGTGTAAATGTGCTCACCCCTGATTGGTTGTGTCCTCAGGCCCTGGAGTGGATCCATGACACCGGGGAGTTTTACCTGTCCACACACACATCAACTGGCTCCAGCATTCACCACACACAGGAGCTGCTTAAAGAGCACGAAGACTTCCAGATCACAGCGAAGGTGAGCGTGCGTTTGTGTTTATTTTAATGAATGTATGACTGTGTTAATAGAAAGGTGTGAAGGATAGAAACTCGTGTGTGTGTGTGTGTGTGTGTGTGTGTGTGTGGGCCCTTTCCCGTGGTGTGTGTGTTTGTTTTCACAGTCCTGCGCTCTTCTGTGAGGCCCATTCCCAGGGCAATGTATTGTCCCGGTCCCTCAGCGGCGTGTCACTGTTATTGTGTTAGAGAACACGCTATTGTGTCCATGAAACAACACACTGATTCCCAACTCTCTCTCTCTCTCTCTCTCTCTCCCTCTCTTATCTACCTTTCCTCCACCGGCGCTGGCTCTCTGCTGGCCACCTCTCTTTTCTCTCTGTCCCCTCCCTAAATGTCTCTCTATTGATAGCAAACCAAAGAGCGGGTAAAGCTGTTGATCCAGCTGGCGGATGGGTTTTGTGACAAGGGCCACGCCCATGCCCTGGAGATAAAGAAATGGGTGTCCTCGGTGGACAAGCGCTACAGGGACTTCTCTCTCCGCATGGACAAATACCGAACCTGCCTGGAATCAGCCCTTGGCATTTCTTCTGACTCCAACAAGGCTGTGAGTACACGCCATTGATGAAAATCCACGAATAATACAGATATCTATTCCTCTTGACTATTTGTATGCTTCATCCTAAAAACTTGTTTTGGCGCTGGATAATGAAAGAACGTGGAGCGATAAATCCGTTGATGGCGTCCATGTCTGGCACAGGTTGTAGTAATAAGGATATAATCTTGGCCTGCAGCCTTTTTTAGTATGAGATTAAAACAAAATAATGTTTTATCTGATTAATTTAATCATACATACTACCCCTGGCTTTACTTGTATTGTAGTTTTAAGAGTAGGACCAGGTGGTCAGATGCAGATAGATATTGGAGACTGTCAAATGTCCCCGTCTGTCACTCGTGCCCCTTTTTTTAACTCCATTTTCAATGAACTGGTGCTAAGAGAAAGCAAATATGTGTTGAGTAGTGAATGACCTCAATGCTTGTTGTGTGCGACATAAAAGCCACTGTCTCTCTTTCAGAGCAAAGAGCTGCAACTGGACATCATCCCAGCCAGTGCCCCGGGGTCAGAGGTCAAGTTGAGGGATGCCGCCCATGAGCTCAATGAGGAGAAGAGGAAGTCGGCGAGAAGGAAAGAGTAAGTGCAAGTGCAGGACATTTCTCTCCCGGTCGCCACCTGATGTTCAGCATCACAGGTTTCCTACGCAGGCCTGGAAAAAATGCCTGGATGAATAATTCAGCAATTCCTTGCAAACATATGAAGATGTGTATTTGTTTGAGTCCAATTTACATGTTATAGCTGCAGCCAGGATTTCGTTTCAAAGCGTTTGGGTTACTGATAATGTGGAATTAAATGCAAAATTATCCAGAGAACATGAGCACATTATAGCAAACACGGAAATATTTGGGTTTAATGAAGTGTGGAAACAAATGGAGATGGAATTTATGGTGCATGTGAGAGGAGGAAGAGCAGCAATGTGCCTTTTTATGAGCATTCGTCACAAAATGTGGTCCTGATGCTGCATAGAATATTTTTGGTTTTTAAATGGTTTATGGAGAAACTTCATAAAGAACAGAGACTATGAACAGTCTGTACATTACAGTACACCAAGTTAACAAGCTATACATGAGCCATAAGGGAGTTATGCCTCCACTTTATTTATCTTTTTAATAAGTCTTCCCCACAGGTTGTTTTTATTTCTATTTGGTCAACTACAGTTCAGCACCTTAACGCCTCCCAATGTGTCCTTTCAGGTTCATAATGGCTGAGCTGATTCAAACAGAGAAAACCTACGTCAGAGACCTGCGGGAGTGTACGGATGTAAGTATTAGGAGAAAATTGACTTTTAAATGTTGTTGTCGTTATGCTAGTTGCTTATATTCCATTAGCACATCCTTTAAAATTGGTTATATTTTACTTTTACAATTAATTACACTTTTTCTTTTAATTAATGCGTCTTACATTTTTTTTAATAGATTTTTAATTTTCTTTTTTTTTGTCAACTGTAACCATTATTGGAATTTTTTATAATTGTTATTCTTTTTGGTTTTAACTCGCATATTTTATTAATTCTCAGTGGATGGTTACTGAAGTTTGCCTTGCTGTGCGTTTGAGGTTTCAGCTGGTTATCCACAAATTACAAATGTGATTAATTTAAATATAAAATGTGACGATCAGATGCTCTTACATCAAATTAGTTGAGATTTCATGGTATTTAATTAATTCTGCTCGTGTGTGTGTGTGTGCGTGTGTGTGTGCAGACGTACCTGTGGGAAATGACGAGTGGCGTGGAGGAGATTCCTCCTGGTATCGTCAACAAGGAGCACATTATCTTTGGGAACATGCAGGACCTCTACGAGTTTCATCACAAGTCAGTACAGCTGTGATCCGATCTATTCTGTTCTCCTAACCATCGACGTCTGTTAATTTGGTTTAAAGATTACAAATCCGAAAGTAGTGAATATACAGAATTTGTTCCGCCTTTTAAATTTAAATCCTTCTGTCTCTGTCCAGCATCTTCCTGAAGGAGTTGGAGAAGTACGAGCAGCTTCCGGAGGATGTCGGCCATTGTTTCGTGACTTGGGTGAGAGGATCTACAAGTTTCATGTTTCAGTTTGTCTTTGTGTTCCTCGTTATTTATTAGGTTATTCTACCTTTACCACGCAACAATTAATACATTGTACCATCACAGTGTTAATTTGACTAGGTCCATATGAGGTTTATTTAACAAAACATGTGCAGTACTACGCTTTTCTTTTTAAAAGTGGTTGTTTTGAAACTCTTGGTACGTCGTGAGTAAAGAACTGGTGTCTTTTCTCCTGCCTAGGCTGATAAGTTCCAGATGTATGTGAACTACTGTAAGAACAAGCCCGACTCCACTCAGCTCATCCTGGAACATGCTGGACCCTACTTTGATGTAAGTGACTACCATTGTTGCTAATATAAGTACTGATATTAGAGACGGAGTTTATTACTCCTTTTAGAATAATAAAGCAAGTAAGACGTGCGTCTGTTTCCCTCGTTCGATTTGCAGGAAATCCAGCAAAGACATCGCCTGGCCAACTCCATCTCCTCTTACCTCATCAAACCAGTCCAGAGAATCACTAAATACCAGCTCCTCCTCAAGGTACGGCAAACAAAACAATACCGTAATCCATCACAGATATCATGGACGTGTTCTTCACTTGGGATAAATGTCACGATGTGTATGTCTCTGTTCGTAGGAGTTGTTGACGTGCTGTGAGGAGGGTAAAGGTGAGATAAAGGACGGTCTGGAAGTCATGCTCAGTGTCCCCAAGAGAGCCAATGATGCCATGCACCTCTCTATGCTGGATGGTAGGTATACACACACTCTCTCACACACACACACACACACACATATGCCTCTCCTGTTCTTGGATGTTAATATTCCCCTGTACAACTCTGTATTCTGAGGTGTCCTATTAAATTAACCTTCAGTTCTCTTTTACGTCGCTCACATTCAGCACAGACGTCTCCGCTTTGCGTCAGCAGTAACTTCATTCAGCTGCCTCTCTCTTCACTACCTCAGGCTTCGATGGGAACATAGACTCCCAGGGAGAGTTGATACTCCAGGAGTCCTTCCAGGTATGGGATCCCAAGACTCTGATCCGGAAGGGCCGCGACCGACACCTGTTCCTCTTTGAGATGTCCCTGGTCTTCAGCAAAGAAGTCAAAGACTCCAACGGGCGCAGCAAGTACCTGTTCAAGAGCAAGCTCTTTGTGAGTGTAGCGCCCTGAAATATGTTATTTCATATGTCTTACTAATTTAATACAACTGTGTCCATTACTAACGATTTGCTTTAAATTGTGTTAATTGTGTTAAGTTAAGTCATATATTGTTGTTCCAATGTTTGAGAACAGTACATTACCTGTACATATACTGGCTGTCAAGGGCAGACAGTATTGCATGCAGTTT